>JAUTXW010001075.1:0-28488 GCA_030620095.1 Kuschelorhynchus macadamiae
CATTGACGGGTTCTGACAGGAGCGAGAGGTCCAGGGAGAACAAAAGCAGAGTCACTGGATCCGGTAAGTGATATTTTATTGTTTTGAAATACATACACTGAACTAAACTAATTATTAATTTTTTATTATTTTCAAATACATTGGAATAAACTTATTATTAATTTTTAATTACAATAATTATCGGTTACAGGTAGCGTGGATGTGTACGAGTCTAAATGGTTCGCCTACAAATATTTTCATTTCTTATCGGATAAAGACAACCCAAGGGAAACCGTGAATACAGAGACAACAGAGAGTGAGGTAAATAGATTTTTAATAGTTTTCTTGCCATGGCAATGGGTCAGTCAAAATAAAATGGTTAGCTATATGTAAACGGACGTTCGTGTGGTGTTTCGATGGTGTTCGCGGAATATTGCGGATTGGTATCAACGATGTCATTGGTCCATCGTTGCGCCATCTACCATTTATAATCACGCCATCTTGTTCAGTATCAAAACTTCCAGGCGGTGTGTATGCTCCACGTGAAGTACGTTTGTGGTGAAAGTTGTGTAAATATATTGTGGGTAATATAACTTTAGTTCCTATTTCTGGTTCCAAAAGCATAGGTTTCCTCAATACCCGAAATACTGAACTCAGGACCTCAAACGCATTCTCGACGACGCGGCGAGCTCTAGAATGACGGTAATTAAACACACGTTCCACTGAACGAGGCTCGGGATTTCCATCAAATGGTTTGATTGTATATTCATTCAATGCAAACGCTTTGTCACCCAATATATAATATGGCACTTCTACAGAATACGGAACTTGCAAGACTTCTGGGTGAGGAATTTTTAATTCGCGCCCCTCTAATTTCTTGGACAATGTCGTATTTTTAAATACACCGCCGTCCGATATCCGCCCTTGGCATCCTACATCAGCATAAATGAAATTATAGTCAGCGTCGACTAACGCAAAAAGCACAATGCTAAAAAAATGTTTATAGTTGTAGTATTCAGTTCCTGAATTAATAGGTGCTTGTAACATAACGTGCTTTCAATCCATAGCTCCGAGTGCGTGAGGAAATTGCCATTTTCTTTCAAATTCGGCGGAGACGTGAGGCCACTCTTCTGTAGTAGATGGTACCTGAAAAATATAAACAAAGTAAATAAGGCGTTCATTATTAAAATTAGCGTATAAACTGTTTATATAGTGCGTTTAGGTGGAAACATGCCCAAACAAAAAACAGAATCAACGGGTTCGAGGTTTTTTGGCAAAAATTCATTTTGTACATTTTATGAATTTTATTCTATACTTTACGGATGCACTGTATTATGTAATATTTTATAATTATTTTTGTTTTAGGAACAATCTGAAACAGAAGTTTCTACAGAGCCAACTTCACCTTCGATCACGCCTGCAGTTTCTACATCTACAGCTGCTACAGCCTCTATATCTACAGCTACTACAGCTACTACATCTGCTGCGTCACAGCAGCACGAGCCTCAAAGGACTACCTTTCGTGCTCCAGGTACCTGCAAGACGAACAGAACTGGAACCAAAAGAAAGGAAACAGAGCAAGACGTAGACTCACAGATGATGCAGGAAGCTCTGAAGGTCATACAATCATCAGTAAATTCTTCGAATGACGCGTACTTCACCTACACGTTGAACTTGGCGAATGAACTGCGCAAATATGATCCAAAAACTCTTGGGCACGTCAAAAGAGCGATCTCAAATATTTTATTTGATGCAGATATGGGAACATACTCTGCTCCTTCATCGTACGGCACTGCCTTTCAAACACCCATCCCGTACACTTCGCCTTCTGAGTCGTCAACTACTTTAAACGAGTGTATGAGGGAAACATCCCTTTTAACATCAAACACTTTCCTCACATCATCAGACACATCAGAACATAATAATGTAGAAACTACTATTGAATCCGTATGATTGGATTTTTGAATGTTTTTTTTTACCTTAGGTATGGAAAAACTAGTTTTAAGTACAGTTTCTCTAAATATAGTTATATGAAACACAAAGAATGAATTATTATTTTACCTTTACATATTCCTGAAGTGACTGGATCAACGCATCGCAAACTTCTGGAATGATTCTTGATATTGCGCTTTTCGATATTTTAAAGAGGTATTGCAGGCTGGTATAGGAATCACCCGTTGGAAGAAATCTCAAGCATAGCGTCAACTGTCGTAATATCGCATTTTTTAATTAAATTAATCTAAATAAACCCTTAAAATAAGACCAAAATATATAAAAAAGAATCACTATATGTTTACACATAAAAGACATTGGAAATCGGCCTGGAAATCATCTTCGAGAGCGTCAAAACAAATCGAATGTAAACGAATTTCCACGCCTAATCTCGAAAGTTCGATGGAAGAAATTCGTCCAATAGAAACACAGAACTCGTACCTTCAAGCCAATCAGATTCAACCACGCCGAGTTTGTATTGGTCTATTCGATTCTAGATTTTCTATAATTATAATAATTAATTTAAAATACTTCTGATTAAAATATCTTAATGAAACTTAGTAGAAATGATTAGTTTTTTATGCGCTTCACGCCCACATAAAAATCTTTCCCTTATCGCAATTAATTCTATTAGATATAAAACTGTTTTAATTTTTCAAAAATCTAAAACTAAATATTTTTCCAAAATTTTTACATTTCCAAAAAGCCATTACCAAAGCCAACAATTTGGTAAAAGAATCATTAAAATCCCTTCATAAACAAACGAGAAAATTAACTTTAAAATTTTAAATTCAAATTTGCGCAAGTACGTTATTTTTAAGAATTTCAATTTCAATCTTTAATAAAATTTTTTCTGTAAAAGGCAATCAAGGGCCGGAGGGACTATTTGAAAGAGACCCCTTAGGGCTACCTTGTACAAAAATTTAAAATCAAAATATTAAGAAACAACCGACTTACGGAAGAAAGAAGGTAAGCGTCGTGAACGCCACACTCAGAAAAGGACGCTACGTCCGTAGCTCCTAAACGCGACGTCCTAGCGTAAAAAGGCACTAGGAAAAAAATGTTCCATTTAACCCGGTCTACAACATATCAAAATTTCAACTTCGTAGGAAAATTTTTGTGGAAGAAAAATTTTGCATTTTTGGACTTGGAAACAAAAAATCAAGATATCGAAATGGGACCTTCATAGGATGAAAGCCCTTAATAAAAGAAACTTTTTATATAATAAAACATTTTGTAAAAATATTAACAGAAAACCAGAAAATAGACTTCGGAAGGACAGCACCAGGTCCTGGTGAATATTTCCAAAATCTAAGAAACTACTCATAGAAAAAAATCCTATCTTTTACAGGCATAAATACTAATTAAAGAACAATCGTTTAATAAATTTTCGAAGCTGTACGAATTTTTTATTTGAAAAAATAAAAAGTTATCAGAAATTAACAAAAGTTTGCCAGAATACGCATTAAGCAATGTTATTACTGGGAAAAATCGAAAATCAAAAACAACGTTCCCACAGGACTTCAAAGTTTCTCGGGAGATGTTGTCTCCAAAAATACTTGCAGAAAAGTGAACCAAAAAGTCGACAATTTCGTTCAAGGGACTCCGCCTAGAATGGACGTGATTGGTCCAGAGCTGACAAAAAGGTGTAACCGTGACGTCGACGCAAGAAACATATAAAAATAGACAGAAAACTGAATCTTTAGCATTTCGTCTCGTTAACTAGTACACGTCAGTCGTGAGTGATACATGAATTTTCATAAGTCCTCCTAAGCGCCGCACAGTGGATCGAGCCTACCTGAACGGTTGGACATGAGGTTTTATGTCACTGACTTTTGAACTAATTGTTTGCTATGTTTTCTTTACGCTTTATAATTGCGATTGACTGATAATATACAACATTTTAATTAGTTATATCGTTTTTGAAAGTTTTTTAAATGTATTTTTTCAATTTTCTTGATTATATCCTGCAAGCGATTTATAATAGACTTTCCCTTTTTTCCCTTTTTCGTTCAAATAACGAAGTCTGCTGAAAATAAATACTGCAATTAAAAGTGATTGTGATTTTAATTTTATAACATACAGAATGTTTTAAAAATTGGCTTAGGTATAGACAAATTGACATAATAACAAAAATACTGTAACAATGAATTCTTATATCATGTATATTGCTGATATTTTGTGCACTTGGGTAATAGACTATTGCTGATTTTATTGTGAGTTTTGCATTGTTGCCAAGTTTACCATTTATCTGAATCTATAGAAATTTCCATTTTTTAAAAATGGAAATATTTTGAATGACAAAAAAAAGCAATACGATCTTCGACACTCACGTTAAAAAATACATTTCAAAGAAATGACAATCCACTTTTTCCGATTTTACAGACCATCGTTGTTTCGGGAGGATGTTATACCAAACAAATAATCATCATACATAAGTTATTAATAAATAACTTTCTAACCTAAAATTTCCTTCTCACAAAAAAGTACTATTAAACACTAAGTTAATAAATAAATATTATTATCTTATTCTGTTTATCAATCAACATGTTCAGGCGAAAACCATATACACAAGATACACTGCGCGTCATAATAAGTGCATTACTAAAAGTTTTCTACGATATAATTTAAGGTGTACTGCTTCCTATTTATGCACTTTATAGACTTGCCAGAGAAATCAGGTAGCGCTTTTGTTAGATATTGCATTCAAAATATACCATATAGTGAATTCCTCAAGAAGACGTTGTTTTAGATTTTTCTGGCAATGCACTAATTATGCCGCGGAGTATAAGCGTTAGAAGTTAGAATAGATAAAAACTACCTAATATAATTGAATAGTTATTTATTATAATATTAATATAGTTGAAAGCAAATGTAATACAAGAAGAAATTGTAAAATCCAAATTATTGAGGGCAATTTTTTATCGTAGCAAAGAATCAGTGTTACCCTATCCCTGATAGTATAACTGTTTCAGCTTCAGAGAGAGAATTACAACAAGTTTATAACACTGTAGAGTATATTTGCTTAAGAGTACAAAAAGGTGTAATAAAATGAATAAAAAAAAATATTTCAATTTGTAAATGAGGATGTGATAGTTCTACGGTACACAACAAGTAGTGTAAAACTGAACAAAGCAGCTGGATAATTTAAGAATAAATGTGGTTAATGCACTCAAGTATGGAGCTACTTGTTTGGATAATAAGTACTGAAATAAAAAAATAACAAAATAGGTGCATATCAATCAAATTCCAACAATCCCATAGTCTCAGGAAGTAACTGTTTTTCCTTAGGGTTTATGTTTGGTCTTAAATGTGAAATTATAGGATCTGAAGCTAAAAGTAAACTATGAAATATATCCTCGTTATTCGAAATTCTTGATGATTTTCTTGCATGATTTCTACGATAATCGCGAAATAACTTATGATTTGCCTCTTGTGCATCTTCACTGAGTAGGCCGATAGGAACAAGGGCATGTTGAACTATCTCTCCCCCATGCAGTAACAACTTGTGCACTGATGCAGGCATAAAATACCAATTATACAGGGCAACATATAGCTCTGCGGTTTCAAATGTGAATGTTTTAAACTTAGTTACATTAATTTTATATCCGGAAGATATTGCCTGTAGAATAACAAAAAATTTTTTGATTATATTGCGGTCCAAGCCTGTAATTTCTGAAGATATTTCAAAATTATGAAAAAATTTTCGTGCTGTGTTGCCGTCATTTGTTGAGCCGGTACCCTGTTTTATCATGTCGACCAATAACCCCAATCTATTCCTAAAAGCAGTTTGAATTTCCTGTTTTCTTAAAAGCCGTTGCTGCTTGAAATCAGCGTTTCTTACAGACCAGGTCTTAAACGGAATATTATAAGATATGTGGAGAAGGCATTCGAAACACCGAATCCAAGCATGCAATGACGACAAACCAAAGGAATAAAATTCAACATTTACGGTTTTCTTTTTCACAGATTGCAAGTCGTTCATCTCTTTAGGTAGAGCTTTACAAATATAGCATCTCATAGAGGACTGTGTGTTTGAGACAGAATTGCAAATTTTGCCGTCTACCATTGTAAAACAAAGTTTATGTTCAACTTTTACATTATCTTCACAGTTAGTTGGAAGTAAATTTTTGATCTGATTATTGATTGAGTCAACTGTATCATTAATTATTTGGTTACTTTCCTTGACAAAGCGAAATGAGATTGGTCGGCACAACCTGGTGGAAGATGGTTTTTCATTTGACCAAATAATTCTATTAGTATCCGAATTGGAAAGTCTAATAGGAACTAAACTACATATAAAAATACTACTGTCGTCATACGTATTATCATTAAACCCGGTTTTATACTGTGATTGATCAGAAGCGCCATCACAACCCCATTTCGAAACTAAAACTAGATTTTTACACTCTACTATATTAATTGTTCTCAGTAATCTTTCAGTGGTCTTGTCCAATAAGCTTTGTAATGTAACCGTGGCTGAAGATTCTGTTATTGTTATAGTTTCTTTAGATGGGTAACACTCATTCTTTGCTTTCTGAATTTGAAAATAACTTGGAAAACATACTTGACTAAAGCTAACCGTAGCATTTCGTATCAAATTATATTGATATTTTGTGAGTTTGGCGGAAACAAAAACGCTCAATGCTTCTTGTTTACTTAGAGTTTCTTTTGGTTTTTCTAAAGATTCACAAAAATTCTTTATGGTTCCTACATGTTCGGGGTGGTTTTTCATGAATTCTAGTATAAATTCAGCATCTGCCGATCTTAGCTGCTTTTTTGCCGCAAAAAGTATATGTTCGTTGGGCGCACTGCGAATGTATTCGGTACGTCTTCTTTTCTGGCGTTCACTAAGAATTTCAATTTTTTTTTTCTCTTTAGCTTGTTCCAAATGACTCATATTTTTTGTATATCTTAATTCCTTAGAAATTTCAAACTGTTGATCTAACCAATTATAATTTTTGCTAGCAAAACGAGATTCGACTCGGTAGGATTTGTTCCATCTTGAATTCAAGTTGGAGCAAAATTTTTTAATTTTGGCCCTAAATGCTGAAGTTGACTTTATTCCCGTCAGCTGTTCTATCTTATTGATAGATGATGAAACATCCTTGAAACTGATCTTTGCGTCTTTCAAAAGATTAAAAACTTCTCTATTAGTTCCTAGCGAATTCATTTTAGGACACTGCAAGGCATCAAGGCAACAAATCAGATTTAAGGCTTAAATATTATATAAATAATTTCATTACCTGATTGACGGAACTAGAGGAAACTATTTATACATACACTATACTTAAAACATAAACTTAAATCGTATGCCAATCAATCATCAGCCACCAAATATTATATGAAAATAATCATGAGAAATTAACTCTTATCAAAAGTCAAAATATTGATACTGCACAGGTTGGCTGTCGCCAGGGACGACAAGTTGAAACAATTTAGTCCATGGCACTCTTTGTTGCGAATAGTTGCAGCTAAACTTCATAATTATTGATGTGTTAGGGAATAAAGAGTAGATTAGAGGTAGAAAAACTCTGGGACTCTGCAGGACTTTTTAGATATATTGAAAATAATGACGTCATAGTTTGGTTTTTCGATTTTAATTATTTTAGTTGTGAAAACAATAGTATAAAAAAAACTTATGTTAGCTAATAGTACTTTTAGACTCTTTGCTATACTCGAAATCATAACTTCAGTTTCAAGAAACATACCATAATAGAAGTTTAAATCAAATTCGGTTCTCTAATCTTTATTGAAATTAAAATGTACTTGTTTAGCAAGACTTGTGATTTCTATGAAACCAAAAACAAAGGTCGTGTTTTTTGAATTAAATTAGCTTTCATATAATAAAGTATACATTTTTAAACATAAAAAAAACAGAAATTATATTTTAATCTGAAATGGACAATTTTCTGCTATGTCCGGCTTCTAACATAGAGCCGTTCCACTGTGCGCACTATTGTTCCCAACGTTGGATTGCGTTGAAGGTTCCCTTGCACATTGGTTCCGAGTAGGGCTTAGATCGTGAAGATCGTCCTCGGGAATTAAATCTGGTTCTCCTGATTTATGTCCTAGTAGGAGGCATCTGGAAGAACTATAAAACTGGCTGTCGAAATTGCGTGTGGAAGATCTAGGTAAGGCTGTGGCTCTGGTCTCCTTTTTCTAAGCGTTCTCCAAGCTCAGTTGTTCTCCAGATCAAGTTTCAGATCTAAGTTACCAAAGGCTCAATTTAACTAGTGCTCATAGTGTTGGTTTCTGTTGTGCTTCTGGCGTAAACTCTATCACTAATTGAAAACTTTTTGAAACAAAAAAACCTGCTAACCTTTTGCTTATTTTTAAAATTGCTAATATTTTTATAATTTTGATTTTTAACGAATTGCTCACTTCATAAATGTTAATAAAATTTGTGATTTTAAAACTTCCCGAATTTGACTGCATATTTTTGATTATCTTGTAACATATTTGACTTTGATTTTAATTTGTATTTTGTGATCTACCCTTAGTTGGGCGAATCATAATTTTTAATATCTGATTTTGACATAACCGATTTTGGATATTCTCTGATTTTGTAAACTTAATTGTTTAAACAAATTGTAAATTAATACTTGATCTTGTAAAAAATTAGATTAGGGTTCTAGACTTAAGTACGCTTGGTGAATCCGATCTTTTAAAATTTTTAACGATCCCTCCAGAGACATAGCACGTCAGTCCCTGAAGTTCTCAATCTCACTTTAGTGAGGAGGATTGTTTATTCTAAGGGACACTTAGAAACCCGTGCTTTATTTTGATTTTGACTGATATAAATATTTGTGAATTTTGTATATATACAGGGTGGTGCAACCAAGATGGGGTGGACGATTGTGGGCAAACGGAGAGGAATTTGAAAAAACATTTTTGGGATATGATTGATAGTCAAGAACGCTGTGTTTTAAAATTATACCCATTATACAGGGTGGTCTGAAAAGTTCGTGGTGAACCAAACTTGTGTTTTTTTAAGTGGACACCCGGTATATTATTATTTTAGTTGATTCTCCTATTCGTTACGATCATTTTGATATGAGGTTTGTTGGGTCTAAAATTTATACCAAGGGAATGGGACGAGGTTAAAATGGAAAAAAGGGTTATACTCCGGCCATTTTTTGAAAACAATTGGAGCAGGTATGGAAAATCCAAATATTCTATAAAATGTATTGTATCTAGGACTACAATAATCGCTTGTAAGTCGTTCAAAATTATTTACTGTTATACAGGGTGGTCAAGTTTTGCAAATTTACCTTGGATTGAATTTTTTTAAATGGAACACCCCATATATTTTACTGTCATATTAAAGATAACATCGCCAGCTTTCAGAAAATACCCAATTTGATATCTTTCTAACCAACAGTTTTTTAGTAAATTAACCGTGAAACCAAAATTTACTCATTCTAACAGAAACGGTATTATTTATATATTATATTATTTATATTATTTATAAGCCGAGAAATTGTTAAGTAACAATGAGTTTCAGTACTCCAGAATTGATAAACATGACTTTTATGTTGGGCGAGTGTCAAAAAAACCCTTTACTAGCAAGCAGGGTTTATGCGGTACGATATCCTGATGCCGAAAAAAAACCAAGACCTGAAGCTTTTGCAAGTTTATTAGAGAGGTTTCAAGAAACAGGCAATGTTGCTTTTAAGAAACGTAAAGTAATTAATAAACCAGTTACTAATGAAGATAATGCTTTGACAGTGTTATTAACAGTGTAAGAAAATCCACACACAAGTACCAGAGAAATTGAGAGAGCTACTGATATTGAACGCACTAGTATTAAACGGATTCTGAAACAACATAAATATCATGCCTACCACATTGAATTACACCAAGAACTGTATGATCGCGATTACGTCCAACGACAAGAGTTTTCAATTTGGTTTTTAAATGCAATTTGGGATAATCCTGGTTTTGTAGATAGGGTGCTGTTTTCAGATGAAGCAACTTTTAAAAGCAACGGCTTGGTTAACAAACATAATATGCACTATTATTCAACCGAAAATCCACATTGGATTCGTCAGGTGGACCATCAAAATAAATGGTCAATTAATGTTTGGGGAGGTATAATTGGCTCTCATGTTATAGGACCATATTTCTTTGAAGAGCATCTAACGGGAGAAGTCTATTTAAATTTTTTGAGAAATGAGTTGCCCGTATTGCTCGAAGACTTACCTTTAATGTTAAGAAATTCCTTATGGTTCCAACATGATGGAGCACCCCCGCATTACCATAGGCATGTAAGACATTTTCTCAATAATTGGAAAGGAAAGCATTGGATTGGGCGAGGTGGACCAGTTAAGTGGCCTGCGAGGTCACCCGATTTAACGCCACTAGATTTCTTTTTATGGGGACATGTTAAAGAAGAAGTTTATAAAGAGGTTCCAACCACAGTGGAAGATATGAAGTTGAGAATAATAAGCAGTTTTCGCAACATTTCAGACCTGACTTTGAGAAAAGTGAAACTTTCATTTATGGATAGACTCGAAATGTGCCTTCAGCAAAACGGTGGTTTAGTTGAACATCTTTTATAAGTTTTAATTACATTGTTTTTGTTGATTTATATTAAATTTTTTTTTGTAAAAAAAGATCTGTTATTAATACTGTCAAAGCATTATCTTCATTGGTAACTGGTTTATTAATTACTTTACGTTTTTTTGAAAGCAACATTTCCTGTTTCTTGAAATCTCTATGATAAACTTGCAAAAGCTTCTATCTTGTTTTTATTTCGGCATCGCATCATCAAAGAACAATATTTATTTATTTACTGATGACAATATTCTGACACTTTGATGTTTTGACAGGAATGTCAATCTTTTTTTCATTTATGATGATATCATGGCCTCCTAATATTAAATTGTCAATTTTAACAACGTGAATTCAGAGTAATTCGTGTTAAAATGAAGAAATTTTGATTTCACAGCTAATTTACTGAAAAACTGTTGGTCAGAAAGGTATCAAATATGGTATTTTCTGAAAGCTAGTAATGTTATCTTTAACATGAATGTAAAATATACAGGGTGTTCTATTTTAAAAAATTCAATCCAAGGTAAATTTGCAAAACTTGACCACCCTGTATAACAGTGAATAATTTTGAACGACTTACAAGCGATTATTGTAGTCCTAGATACAATACATTTTATAGAATATTTGGTTTTTTCATACCTGCTTCAATTGTTTTCAAAAAATGGCCGGAGTATAATCCTTTTTTCCACTTTAATCTCGTCCCATTCCCTTGGTATACATTTTAGACCCAACTAACCTTGTATCAAAATGATCGCAACGAATAGGAGAATCAACTAAAATAATAATATACCGGGTATCCCATTTAAAAAAACACAAGTTTGGTTCACCACGAACTTTTCAGACCACCCTGTATAATGGGTATAATTTTAAAACACAGCGTTCTTGACTATCAATATCATCTTGGTTGCACCACCCTGTATATTATTACGATATCATAAACTGTAACTTTGCTAAAATTTTAATTTCAAATTATTATTATAAATATTAATATATTATAAACATTAACGCGTCTAATATCCCAAGCGGCGTGACCCGGGTGGATAATTAGATTAGGGAAATTGGCAAGCTTGAAAATAATATCTTTTTGAGTTTAATTTTGAACATTTTAATTTTTAAAAATTTTTATTTTAATCTTGCTTTGCCAGAATAAATAATATACCTATTATTCAAACCTAATTTTGACTATTTTATTATTAATAAATAAATACTTAATTTTTATTTTAAATAAATAAAAGGATATTCAGTTAGTTAGTTCATTTAGGCTAAGTAATTATTGTATCTTGATTAAAAGTTGTAACTGTAAAGATTATACTGGTGATTATTATAAACAATTGTAACAAATACGAGAGATTTGTTATTTTTAATTTTGATTTGACTAGAAACAAAAGTGAGCAAAAAGACAGTTCAAGTAATTGTGGTCAATTACTTGTTGTGAGGACAAAAGACTGTTGAACGAGCTTTTAATAAATCTCAACATATAAACTATAAACAATAAACTAAAGCATTAAAGTGCCTACACGAACACTAACAGTGACAGTGCATAGTGCTTTCTTTTGACGTTTCGACTTGAGATCGAAAGGTGACATTTTTTTAGTGGTGTACGGACTTAGAAAAGCCTACACACGGCTAAGGCCATAGAGACAGGAGTTAATAAGTAAATAAATCCTTACGATTTTTGTATATACTATTTAGGCTAAGAGCTATAAATAATAAGAGACTTCACCCCGACAGACTCCCGTTGCTTCCTAATTTGTTTGTTCAGCAGAGCCGGACTTTGAATTTTTAAAGTAAAACTTTTTCCAACTGACTACCAATGGCCACCTCAACGTCTGACGTGGTTCCCAAGCACGGTATATCAGCTTCCCATTTGCCCAGCAACACCGTCCCCCTCATTGAGCATGAGCTCACTCTATTCTCTGGCGAGGGGAACAAACATCCAGATGTTCCTCGGGTGAGTGGTGGGTGCCTGACAAGCTTGTCTCAAACCGCCCCCGTACACTACCAAAAACATGACAAATCTTTTAAAACTTATTTAGTTGACACTTTTTCCGGAGCCACCTACATGGAGGACCTCTCCATGGAGGTGCCCCGAGGAAGAGAATATCCGAGAGACTCTTCCATATTTAATAATACCCAATATAACCTGTCAAACATTGATTTAACCCGGCGTCGCACTGTGATTTCCCAAATGAACAAAATACATCATAATCAATAAAAATCAAATTTGTAAAAACCTATTTTTTTTTAATTAGCGATAGTCCAATTTCATGATTTTAAAATATTGATGACTGTAAAATCACGTATTCATTTAAAATAATAGGCCTAATCGTGACTTTATCATGTGTGCCGCGATAAAGACGTTGACAACCGAATCAAGTTGGCGCTGAGCTGTCGCCGCTTATGTCGCATTTTTAACAGTTTGTTGTAAAAGTGCCACTAGTGACAAAGTTTTCACTATGAATATTCAAAAACAAGGTAAGTTTTTTAATTTTGAGTGATAGAATTAGGTATTTTATGTAATTTTTACGTTAATTATACAAAATTTTCGATAAAATAAGCGTTTTAAATATGTTCCCCGAGTTTTCCCGAAATGACTCTCACAGTGTCAAGTAGCAACATGCCTTGACTTATGTTAGGACAAATATTGGTGTGCAGTTTTTGCTACTCTTTTTTCAATGATGATCTGTAGTAACTGAGACATTGCAAAATAAGGGTAAAATATGCCGTTCTTTTCAGGTACATGATACCGATGTTCAATTGATAGAATGAGTATTTTCGAGATATGGTTGACAAAGGCTGGGTCTGCTACGACGAGAGCAAAAGAAATATTTATTAATTTATCAGACCAATTACCCGAGGCTGAAAATTTGAATTCTACTGATTTGGAGAAAAAAATATTTTATTTGTGCAAAAAAATAGCAGAAAATTGGTCAAATGCCAGACGCAATAAAGATTTTTTTCTCCAAAGAAATTCTAATTGGTTGGTGAAGTCTGATGAAGTTTTCGTTAATATACAGGGACCTAAATTAACCCAGGTCAGCAAACCAGCATCTGCCCGCGGAAGACCAAAGAAAAGTTTTGATCAATGTTGTCGACGATCACAAAAAAGAAAATTGTCACAAATTTCTGATAGCTCTATGATTAATTTGATTCGACGGCCTTCAACTTATAACAACAATCACAAAAAAGTTAGTCCTGATGAAATCGCATCTCTTCTTGTGGAAGCTAAACTGACTAAACATCAGTACATATTATTGAAAAATTTTATTAATTCCAAAATGAACAACGACATTTTTCCTTCATATTAAAAAGTTTTAAAGTCCAAGAAAAAGTGCTACCCCAGTGAAGATTACATAAAAGTTAACGAATCATCTGCTGAGATAGAGTTGCAAAACCTACTAGACCATACTGCAAGCAGAATATTGGCATCCCAAAAAGAGGTGATCGACTCTACTGCTATCAATCAAGAACAAAATCTTATTTTGTTAGGGAAATGGGGATTTGATGGCAGTAGTGGTCATTCAGAATATAAGCAATCTTTTCAAGATCCAACATTGCAGGACAGGAGTTTGTTTGTAACTTCATATGTACCCCTTCGTCTTGTTTTTGAAAGTAATCCTGAAAAAATAGTGTGGAAAAATCCCCGAACCTCGTCTACACGCTATTGCAGACCGGTTAGATTCCAGTTCATAAAAGAAACCCAGGAAGTGGCTCTCAATGAAGAAAAATACTTCAAAAAAAAAATTAAATCCTTGAAGCCCACAGTAGTCTCATCTTATGACAAGAACTATTCAATAGGGCACAATTTGCAGCTAACTATGGTCGATGGAAAGATCTGTAGCAGTTTAAGTGATTCGTCTTCGGCCAGATGTTATATTTGTGGTTCAAGTCCCAAAGAGATGAACGATATCGATTTGTGTCTTCAAAAACAAGTTCGTCCTGAAACATTTGAATTTGGTTTGTCACCTCTGCATTCATATATACGATTTTTCGAGTATTTTATCCATCTTTCGTATAGATTAAATATAAAAAAATGGCAAATACGGTCTAAAGACGAGAAACTACTTTTATCTGAAAGGAAAAGCCAAATTCAGTGTGACTTTAGGAATAAATTAGGTTTGATAGTAGATAAGCCAAAATGTGGAGGAAATGGTAATTCTAATGACGGAAATACCGCAAGAAAATTCTTCAAACATTTAGATGAATCCTCTGAAATCACAGGTCTAAACAAAAATCTTTTAGAAAGATGTTCTATAATTTTAAGGTGCATTTCTTCAGGATATAAAATTAATGTTATAAAGTTTCGAGAATTTTCTTTAACCACTGCACGACTACTGGTAACTGAATATCCCTGGTTTAATCTTCCTCCTTCAGTTCACAAGACACTAATACATGGAGCTGACGTTATAGAAAACGCCATATTACCCATTGGAGAACTGTCTGAGGAAGCTGCCGAGGCCAAAAATAAAGAATATAAATTATTCCGACTAAATCATACTCGAAAAATGTCTCGTACAAAGTCTAATATGGATCTCTTAAATAGATTATTACTTAGTTCAGATCCCTTGATAACAGAATTAAGAATATTGCCGCCAAAAAATAAAAGTACTTTTCCCAAGGCAGTTCTAGATTTGTTAGAAGAATAGTGATAAATGTTATTATTGTTTGAAATTTGATTATTCTTCTCTAAATTTTGTATTTGAATATTTATTTACCTCACCTTTAATAAATATTTTATAGGTTAGTCGATGACTCTATTTTAACTTTCTTCAATCGAATTTAATTTAAGTAGCAATCCATTTTCTTGTTTGTATTTTTGAACTGTCATGCCTGTAAATTTCTAAAAATGTTTCATGTCACGTGCTATACAAAAAACCTATGAATAATAATGCCAATAATAATTACCATTATTGACATTGATTCTTTTATTTATCGCGTTATAAATTTATGCAAGCTACTATTTAGTTGGGTCGAAATAATTTGTTTTCATTATTTTTTTAGCCAAAATGAATGTTACGTGCAAAATGTTTAGATTTTTAAAAGAAGCAATTAAACAGTTTTGTACATATCTTTTTTAGAACACCCTGCATATACTTATGTTTTTTGTAAAACATACTTTGGGAGAAAAATAAATCGATGTGCTCAAGCGATTTTCCGGAAAAATCATTATACGAGATATTGAATTTATTTCTTACTTTACGACCACCCCTGTATAATATAATCTATTTCTTCAATTTCATATGTTAATGTTGTTTCTTCAATGTTTTGTTAATATATTTACCGTACATTTAATTACAATACCTTAATTACAATACAATACCAATGTCTGTCATATGTAAAAATTACTATTGTAGTAATAAGTATTTATTGAATATTAAAAGTTACCAATCTTGAAGCAAAACAAATTCTAGACATCTGTATTGCCAGATACAAGTCTGACGGGACAATAAAATATGTACCTATTCATTTCTAGAGTATTTTTCCACAAATTTGAGCTTATAACTGAAGATATTGATTTTTGTCACCAATTAGCATATACATGGAACCACTGTGCGTCGGTACGGTGGGGTATAATATACCCCAGCGTACTTTGTCGCCGCGAGTTATGAGTTCCATAACCTCGACCATATGGTGTAACTTCACAGAACTAGAACGCCGACATCAGCAATTATTATAATATAAATAGTTTTTGCAAAACAATGTTAAGTTAGTTATAAGATTGTATTCATGTAGCTCGGTTCTTAAAAAAATAAATTGTTTTTTAAAAAAAAGTCAATTTCGGGGTTGTAAAACTGGCGCAGTCGGGCACGGATTTTGATCGAACGGAAACGACAAACATCGCTTATCCGGTCTGTTTCAACAGTTCGTCGATCTAAAACCAGAAAAAAGAAAAAAAAAGAAGTTTGCAGCCCCCAAGAACCTACCAGGGAGAAGTCCAACATCGACCGAACCTCTGGGAACCTAGAATTAAGACGCCTGGGACACCTCGCATCGGATCCTCTAGGCAGTAGCTTAGAAAAAGCAGCCAAGAAGAACATGCAGTTAATCTTCGCTGGAATATTATTGTAAGTGCTCATTTTCCTATACAAAATTTCCCACTTTTCCTAGTTTTAAATAGGCATTTTTATTTCTATATAGTAGTATTTTTAATTTGTCTGATATTGACGATATAATTGCAAATTTATCTCAATTAAGCGTAAGCTCGAACGACGATACTTTTTTAACAGTTCTTGATAATAATTTAAATCTCGAAACATCTACACCAACCGAAAATATGAGTCGCGATATTCCGCTTATGAGATACCAAGCCGATAACATTCCTCCTTTTGACGGTAATACTAAATTGCTTCAAAGATTTATCTGTTCATGTGAAAACTTATTAAAAAATTTTCAAAATTCTACTAATCTTGAAGACCCTATAAATGTAATACTTTTAGATACCATATTAAGTAAGTTACGAGGTAGGGCAGCTGATCTAATTGGGTCAAGATCAGAGCTCAACTCTTGGGTTTTAATAAAAAATACATTAAATTTAACATTTTCCGATCAAAGAGGCATTGATTGCCTTATACAAGATTTGATTTCTATAAAGCCACAAAAAAATGAATCACCTTTAAATTTCGGCATGCGAATACAAGATGCCAGAAGCCTTTTATTTGCAAAATTAAGTACTCTCATAGTCGATAACACAGAAAAAAGAATTAAAATAGCACATTATGATGATTTTGCCTTAAAAACATTTTTAGCAGGTCTTCCTTATCACATGCAATTAGTAGTCAGGCTTAAAAACCCGCAAAATCTCGAAGAAGCGTTAGCATATACAACTGAAGAAGAAAATTTTATTCAGTTTAGTTCAGGTAGAAATTATACAACAAATTCTAATTTTAAAAATCAATATAACACAAATTTGCCTAATATAAGAAACCAAAACTCAAATATTCAATCTAGACCACAAAATACATATCCCCATCCAAATTTTTCATTTTTACCTAGACCCATATTACCACCTACTAATTTCGCCCCTAGGCCTTTTCAAACAATGCCCATGATCAATAATTTCGCTCCTAGACCATTTCAGCCAATGCAAACAGCAAACAATTTTCCACCCAGACCTTTCCAACAGGGACAACCATTTCAAAATAAAAATTTCAGATTCCCATTTTCTAATAACAGGCAACCACAAAACCAACCCCCTTCATTTCCAAAATCAACCAATAATTCGAAATCAAAGACAAACTGAATTAAATAAAGTAACGCCTATGGACACTAGTTCAGGCAACACTGTGCTAAACAAACCAAAACCAAAATTTTCCTTTCAGGAATTATACGCCCAGCAAATAACTAACCCTTCAGCCCTTATTGAAAATGAAGAAAATCCGAAATTATAGATTTCCGGACATATGAAGATAATCAAAATTATTCTTCAAATAATTATGAAATAAATCAAAATTACTATGGTGCGGACAATACATATTCACCTGCGGTTACTTGTAATAATAACAATTACGAGGAAAATTTTTCGCTCACTCATCAGGACAACAACCAGACATAATATTTCTCAAAAATATGAGATCAGACCTTCCGTATATTTTTATTCCCGAAATCAACGCTTATTTTTTAATAGATACAGGTAGTTCTAGAAGTTTGATAAGTCCTGACATCGCGCATAAATTTTATAAACAATTTATAAAAAAAGAAACATTTAATATTCAAACGGCACATGCCATGTCAAACCACGATGAAGTTGCTAATATACCATTTTTTACTATTTTTAATACAAACGGCTTTCACAAATATTACTTATTCGACTTTTCTCAAAAATATGATGGCTTAATAGGCGCAGATATTTTGAGTCAATTAAACGCCAGCATTAACATAAAAGAGGGAAAATTAAAAACCCCATTTGCTGAAATTTGTATTATTTACGAAAAATCTAATAAGAAAACCGAAAATAAATTTCAAAATTTCTATATAAATATACCCGCGAGAACGCAACAAATTGTAAGAGTACCAGTAAAGATGGAAAACGGTATAGGTATTTTAGATTATACAAAATTTGAAAATAATCTCGAAATGCCTAAAGCTCTTGTAAATGTTTCAAATTACTGTGCTATAACATCTGTTACCAACTCTTGCGATTTTCCTGTTAAAATAAACTTTACCGAACCATTTGATATCGAACCCATTGATATGTGCCACATTAACTTTATTGAGAAAATGGAAACTGACCAAGATATTTCCGATTATCATGATTCCATTTTAAAATCTAATTTAAAAAAATCTTCGCCTTGACCATTGCAACTCTGAAGAACGAGAAGCAATAAGAAATTTATGTTTAGAGTATAGAGATATATTCTATTGTGATAAAATCCCCTTAACATTCACTAATCAAATACGGCATAAGATTAATTTAAAGGATGAGTCACCTATTTTCACAAAAAGTTATCGTTACCCCGAAATCCACAGAACAGAAGTAAAACAACAAATTTCGAAGATGCTTGAACAAGGTATTATACAAAATTCAGTCTCCCCTTGGTCCAGCCCCATCTGGATCGTTCCAAAGAAGTTAGATGCTTCTGGAAAACGTAAATGGAGGCTTGTCATCGACTATAGGCGCCTTAATGAACGCTCTATTGATGATAAATACCCCCTCCCTAATATTTCAGACATCTTAGACAAATTAGGCAGAAGTCAATACTTCACAACTTTAGATTTGGCAAACGGATTTCATCAAATCGAGATGGATCCTGAGGACGTTCAGAAAACAGCTTTCTCTACCGAAAATGGACATTACGAATTCAAAAGAATGCCATTCGGTCTAAAAAACGCACCATCAACATTCCAACGGGGGATGGACAATATATTGCGTGGTCTTCAAAACGAAATTTGTCTTGTATATCTAGACGACATCGTAATTTTTAGTACCTCACTTCAGGAACATATTACTCGATTAAGACAAGTTTTCAGCAGACTTCGTGAGTCAAACTTTAAGATTCAAATGGACAAGTCCGAATTTCTAAGAAAAGAAGTCCAATATTTAGGTCACGTAGTTACCACAGAAGGAGTCAAACCCAATCCTGACAAAATTGCTGCTATAAAAAATTTCCCGATTCCAAAAACCCAAAAAGAAATAAAATCATTTTTAGGTTTATTAGGCTACTACAGACGCTTTGTTAAGGACTTCGCAAAAATTACCAAACCTATGACCCTTTGCCTGAAAAAAGATTCAAAAATAGTTCATAACCCTGATTTTGTCAATTCATTCAATCACTGTAAACAATTGCTTATCAATGCACCGATCCTTCAATATCCTGACTTCGAAAAGCCCTTTATTCTCACGACCGACGCTAGCAACTTCGCTGTAGGCGCAGTATTATCACAAGGAAATGTACCTAACGACAAACCGGTAGCTTACGCCTCTAGAACATTAAATGATTCTGAAACAAAATACTCTACCATCGAGAAAGAATTGCTCGCTATAGTATGGGCATGTAAATATTTTCGCCCTTATTTATTTGGTCGAAAATTCCAAATTTTCACTGATCATCGCCCCTTAGTCTGGCTCTTTAACTTAAAAGAACCAAACAGTAAACTTGTAAGATGGAGGTTAAAACTCGAAGAATATGACTACGAAATAATTTATAAAAAGGGCAAGCAAAATACAAACGCAGACGCACTCTCGCGAATCTGTATCAATGCGATTGAAAATGAAAGCGTAATAAATAACCCCGGTGATATAGACCTAGATATAGACACCTTTTTAGACCAGTTTGACCCAAACAGCTTAAAACTAACCGACATTACTTCAACTTTACAAAATTTAGAACCACCAAAAACTAAAGAAAATAAAATTAAAATTTTACAAGACATACAAATAGGTTCACCTCAAATATCTCAAATACCTCAAACACTTCAAATACCTCAAACACTTCAAATACCACAAACATCTCAAACACCTCACATACATCTAACATCTCGAATACCTCAAACATCTCAAAAACCACAAACACCTCAAATACCAGAGTGTAGTTTATAAACACCTCACTCTAGCAGTAATCGAAAAACAATTAACGAAGGTATTTCAATCTTAGATGAAATTGTAAATAATAAACCTAATCAAATAATAATTTCAAAAAATCCCTATGACAAAATAGAAGTTACTTGGGACACTTTTGAAAAACACAATATTTGGAACGTAAAAATCGGAAAAGGTAATCCTAAACTTATACTAGAATTCCTAAAAACGTACACATCAGACAACAAAACTTTCCACTTATATTTCTATGACGATTCCATGTATCTCGAATTTAACGACATATACATGAGACACTTTTATGCAACAGCCTTAAAGTTAATAAAATGTACCAAATTAGTAAATTCAATAAAAGACGTCGAAGAGCGCACTCTTCTTATTAAATACCAACACGAAGGCAAGTGTAACCACCGTGGTATTTCTGAAACCTTCGAAAAACTTAAAAGAAATTATTACTGACCTTCCATGAAAACAGATGTGACTAAATATATTAACGAATGCGAAATATGCCAAACATCAAAATATTCACGTAAACCACCCTATGTACCTTTGGTTCTTACTGAAACAGTAGGCAAACCATTCCAATTATTACACATTGACGTTTTTAAATTCGATAACAAAGAGTTTCTCACCATTATAGATACTTTTTCAAAATTAGGACAAGCTTTGCCTATCTCCGGCAAAACCTCTATAGAAATTTGTACAGCCCTAATACATTATTTCTCCTTTTACGGTATACCCGAAAGGATAATAATGGACAATGGCCCTGAATTCAAAAACAACACAGTACAAGAACTTTTAATAGCTCATAAAATAGATGTTCATTTTACTACACCCTTTCACCATGAATCTAATTCACCCGTAGAACGTTTCCACTCTACAATCATAGAACACCTACGTATTTTAAGAGAAAGGTTTAAAAAGGAAGACTCAAAAACACTAATGAAATATTTAATAGCCTACAATAATTCTATACATTCGTCGACTAAATACACCCCTTTCGACATAACATTCGGACACACTAATTCTAGAGATCCATGCGACTTAATAAAAACAACATTTTATGCAGATTATGTATCCAACCATAACGATAAACTAAAACACCTTTATGACGACATAAAAAATACCTTACAAACTCAAAAAGAAAAAGTTATAGAAAAACGTAACACTCTAGGACCAAAGCAACATCAGTTTAAAGTAGGACAGACTGTTTACAAAAACAGTAACAGACGAGACAAAAAGGAAAAGAAATTTCTCGGTCCTTTCGAAGTTTTAGAATTATAGAAAACAATAAAGTCTCAATGAAAAATAAATTAAACAATAAGATCGAAAGTATTCACATAAAGGAATTAAAAACCCCTGTTGTTGCAGGCTCTTCGAAAGCACAAGCACAGAAGTGACCTTCCACAACCTCGACAAGAATCCCGGACTATTACCACTCAAACTTGGCAACTCCCAAAATATAATCGATTTTTGGTCCTTCGTACAAATTTATGATATCACCCCTATAATAGACGAATATATTTTGCTACAATCTAGTTTTAAGAAAATAATAACTTCTTTGAAAAACACAACAACATATAAAAAAGAATTCTACAACTCCTATAATTTAGCTTCTATCCTCGAAAATAAAATTAAAACACAAATAGTGCAGATAAATCCTTTGGCATTTAAAAACAGAACAAAAAGAGGACTCGTAAATGGCTTAGGTTCAATAATAAAATCTTTAACAGGCAATCTTGATCAAGAAGATGCCGAAAAATACGACAAAACTATCTCTTCAATATTCGCCAACGAAAATAACTTAAAATCGGCAATGCAAGAACAAATAACCATAGTACAAAAATCTAATAAACTATTTCAAGGAATCTCTAAAAACCTAACACACAACCATCTTATCTTAGAATCACGCACATTACAAATTGAAGAAGTTCTAAAAAATTTAAAAACAAAAGAGATGGAAAATAACCATTATTTTCTAATACATATGCTAATTTCACAAATAACAACATCTTTTCAAGAAATTTATGATATCTTAGAAAAAATACAAATAGCAATAACATTTTCCAAATTAAACACATTTCATAACTCAATTTTAGACCCCAACGATCTTCTTAACGAAATACAAATTGTAACAACCGAAATAAAACCTGGTAAACTTCCGTTTTTTCCAAATTTCGAAAATATTCTAATTTTTGAAAAAATACTACAAATCAAAAGTTATTCTAAAAGGAATCAAATTATTTTTATAATAGAAATGCCTATTGTAGAAAATAACAACTATATACTGTACCACCTTTATCCTTTACCAACCCCTTCGTCAAATCACTTTAAAATGATTCTCCCTCAATCAAAATACCTCATCCTAAATGAGCTGAAGTCATTACAACAATGCCAAGAAGTCAGTACAGAAGAATACCTTTGCCATGAAATAAACCCAGCGCCCATCGACAAAGAACCTCCCTGTGAAGTACAGATGCTGAAGTTTAGCCAAAATATATCCCAGTGCCATCAGATGAAAATTGAAGTCCAAGAAATCAAAATTGAAAAATTAGAAAGGCAAGAATGGATGTTAGTAATACCAAACCAAGTAGTAGCAGTAAAACAATGTGGTACAAATAAAGACAACATTCCTTTAAAAGGAACCTACATTCTTGAGATGAACCCAAGTTGCGAAATATACATTAACAACGTATTGTTAAAAACCTATCAAGACCCCAAAATACACTTTAAAAATATCGAACTTCCCCAAATAAACTTGAAATATGCAAATGAAGAATCCAACCCAATGAAGTTCAATAACTTTGAATTTTCTTTAAATCTGAATGAAGCAAGAAGGATCCAAACGGCCCTTGATGCTCAAAACAAGAAACTAAAAATCAGCCAGTATACTTCCACAAATTCAGTTTTTGGACGCTATTACTGTATATGATAATATTTACAGTAATCAGTTAGAGAGGATTATCAGCCCAAGATTTAAGAAGCCCAAACCTACCCCGAGATACCAAGAAGCTAACACTCAAGCCAGTTCAGAGATAGTCACTGAAGCTACCTCCGTAAGCTCGTCTCTAACAAATGAGCTCCATAACCTCGACCATATGGTGTAACTTCACAGAACTAGAACGCCGACATCAGCAATTATTATAATATAAATAGTTTTTGCAAAACAATGTTAAGTTAGTTATAAGATTGTTTCATGGTGTTAAAAAAATAAATTGTTTTTTTAAAAAAAGTCAATTTCGGGGTTGTAAAACTTAACTCGCGCAACAAAATAACAAGGTTCGAGAACACCTTCGTTCCAAACAGTATCCTATGTATATACGTTATAATTTTAGTAGTGGCACAACCGTCGTAGGCGTAAGAAGCTTAAGAACGCGACTGTGCTTATCCATACCCCACCGTACCGGTTACGCGACACGTTAATCTTTTCATTTATTTTTGGAATATTTTTCAAATAAGTTGGTTTATATTGTATTTTTATAAGTTTGTGTTTAAACGTTTTTTCCAGTATGTTTTATGAGAAAGATACAAAACTTTTAAAGCTTGGAAAGACAGCGAGGACGAAAAAACCGCCGAAAATTTTCAAAAGAAGATGATCAATCCGGTTCAGAAGACGAACGTCAGCGAACGATCAGCAAATTCAGACACAGAGCAAGAAATAGAGGACGAAGATAATCTACTAAATGAAAACTCCTCAACTATTGAACCTAATAGCGATATAGGGGGTTACTACCTTGGCAAAGAATACAAAATTTAAGAAACATATGTTAAGAACGAGATTGAAAATATTATGTGTGAGCAACGGGCATTTTCAAGTATCAAAGACTTAGAATGCTGGAAATTATTTTTTACCGATGCAATGCTTAACGACGTAAAATATATTTAACTATAGATGATACACAGCACCTAACAAAAGTTTGAAGAATCGTTATTAGGCCTTCTTTACATTTCTGGTGTTATAAAGTCGGCAAGGTTAAACATAGATGACTTATGGGGCTTAGGAGTAGACATTTTTAGAACAATGTGCCAAAAACGGTTTAGTATTTTATTACAATGCTTACGATTTGACAACAGTGCCAAATATGATAAACTTGCACCCATTAGAGCAATATTTGATATGTTTGTTGAAAATTGTGTGGCAACCTACAATCCTAGTGAATATTTAACTATAGATGAGAAGTTTAGAATCATTTTACGTTTTAAACCAAATATGGCATTAAGATTTTTGTGGTGGACGCTCGAACATTTTACGTTTTACGTTGGTAAACAACCAGCTGGTCCATTTGATTTCAGTAACAAACCAGAAGATATTGTTTTACGACTTAGTAAGCCTGTTCAAAAGTCAGGCCGGAACATAACATATGATAATTGGTTTGCAAGCTATTCACTCTCAACCAGATTATTACAAGAACAAAAGCTTACCTCCGTATGCACTTTACGTAAAAATAAAAGAGAAATACCAACCGAACTTTTGCAAATCAAAAACAGGGCTGAAAGGTCATCCATATTTGCTTTCCAGAGAGATGTTACTCTCGTCCCGTATGTTCCTAAGAACGGTAAGAATGTTTTATTACTATCCACCCTACATCACTGTGATACAATTGATGTAGAAACTGGTAGCGACCAAAAACCAGAGATCATCACCTTTTATAACTTAACGAAAGGAGGTGTAGATGTGGTTGATGAGCTTGCCAGTAACTATGATGTATCGCGTAATAGTCGCAGATGGCCTTTGACGGTATTTTTTTCCCTACTAAATACGGCATCAATCAATGCTTTTGTAATCTTCAATTCTAACTGCCCAAGCTCCACGAAGCGTCGTCTATTCATGAAAGAGTTGTCGTTGGCATTAATTACACATGAAGATTCGACAAACTAATCCAAGACTCCCTATTGGACTGAAGAGAAAGATTGGTGAATTTTCTGGATCTTCTGGTTCTTCTAATAAAGAACACAATAGCCAGTCACGGGGCAAAAAGCAGATCAAATCGGGAAGGTGTCACTCCTGTGAACGTAATAAGGATAGAAAATCGTTTTACACTTGTGTTCGGTGCGATCAGTTTGTATGCATGCAACATGCAACAGTAACTTGTGACACATGTTTTGAACAAAATGCAGCGTAAATTTTGAACTTGTTTTATTTTATAATATGTACCTATTAGTATCTGTGTGTATAAGTATTTTTCATAATAATAAGTATTTTTTGTTACCATACACCTTTTAAAAGAATAAGTACCTAGTATTTATTAGAATAAACATTTAAAACGACTTTAATATTATAAATAACAATATTTAATCCATCTACTTAGCTTTATTTTGTTCATACCCCACCGTACTACTTATGTAATTAAGCCCCACCGTACCGTCGCGGGGTCGCCGGGTTAAATAAAACAAGGAATGCAAATTCAACTATGTTGCTCGATAACAACCGTCAGCGCGAAACTTAGCATACTATTTTCCGTGACACTACTAAAAATAAAAAATACACTGAATCCCTCTTTGAAATGGATTTCTCTCCTACACAAGAAAGTCAGGGTGGGGAATCCAATGTCGACCCCGCTTCCATTTGCGAGGGCGACGACAAAAAAAATTACTTGGGCCGCAGGTCCGTATTTAAAAAATATGATAAAACAAGTACAGGACAAAAAGGAAGTAGTTTGTACTCCTTATTCAGCGACGAAGAAATGGAACACAGCGTCCCTGCAGGGGACAGACGGGAAAAGAAGGCTGTGTTCCCGCCTAAAACAAATAATTTTTCGAGTACAAATTACTCGCGGCGAGAACACAACCTCTCCTTAACGGTTATCGCCTCTCTTATGTTGGTATCTATTCTTCTTACTTTAGGATCGACCAGTGACAAAAGATGCTCAAAGTCTTCTGCAGTCATCCGAGTAAAGTTCCTGAAGGTATCTTTGCAAGGTTCCGCTGTTATATCCCTTAGTAGTCTATTTCCATATTGAGATCTCCGAAGAAATAGTTCTCTGCTCCACCATCTGCGTCTTGTTTTAACTATTTTCTTTTTCCTCCTCAAAAAAATCATCGTCATGGTTGCAAATGCTAATGCTGCACTCGAAGTTGCCGGCACCACCGTCTCGCGCAAACTGGCGGCTCACCTTATTTTCGCCTCTTTTCGTCCCGTTGCCCGAAAGACATTCGCGAAAAAGTTTCGCGCAACAGTTTCGTGCAGTGACAACCCACCTTTACAATAGGTGTCGTGATGCTTTCACATAATCTAGATGACACTTGAACAATGCAGCGGTTTTATCTGTGTCCGAAAATCTAATCGAGTGCGAACTTTTGACTGGTGCATCAAATGCAATTAATTCCTAAAATGAGGTTGGTCGCAACTTACCCTATGTTACCTAGTCCTATTGAAAGGTTACGGTTTTCCGTTGGCTTGGTTTTTTGTATGACCAAGGCACAAAGACACCGAGAAAATGCCATGTTTTTCGCACGGATAGTTTTACGTGGTGTCTTCGAGAGTTGGAAATCTGGAAATTACACGTTGCTATACTGAGAACGCGGGCAGGGATGGATGTTGCATTGGAATATCACGGTCCCAAAATCTACACTTGCAATATTGTCTATAACGACATTCTTGAAGCTTATCTTGGAATTGGGACCTCGAACTTGTTCCTAATATTCCCACATCTGTCTTTAATAGTCGATTTGACGAGGTTGCTCATGATCAACCTGCTTCAAATATTCCTGTTCCTATATAGTTATATAGCTTGTCTTAGAAATGGATATTTGTCTTACAAGCAACAACAAAGGAAACTTGGAGAGTCTCGAAGAGATTTAAAATCTCTAAAAAAAAACCACGAATAATTTTTAAGCGGCTATACCATTGTCATTTTAATAGTAGGACAAGAAAAATTACTCAAAAGATTAGAGAAGAAAATTGAAGAACATTGACTGCCCTGCAAAACTTCTCATTTTTAAACGTGTTCGGATTATTTGTTGCGTTTAGATCGACAAACAAAAATCTTTTTTGGCTTTTTCGCAACTGAATAAAAATATTTAACTTTAAATTAATTGAAACAAATATTTAATAAAATTACATACCTCAACATGTAGACTCTGTCTACGGAATGTTTCGATACATAATAGTTTTGTAGGAAATTAAAAAGAAAGTTCGGAACGACAAAAAAATCTAAAAAATCAGAAAAAAGATCGGAACGACAAAAAAAATCTAAAAAATCAGAAAAAAAGATCGAAAAATTTGAAGAGGCAAAAAAGTTTCTACGCCTCGAGAAGTATTAGGAAAAAAATATAAAATTAAAAACAAATAATATAAAATTAAAAAATAAAGAGAGAAAAAAAGTCAAAAACTTCGAGGCAAAAATGTTTCTAGGTGTCGAGAAGTATCTAAAAAAATTAAAATAAATGTGAAAAAAACAAGTCAAAAAATCGAAAAATTTCAAGAGGCAAAAAAGTTTCTAATCGGTGAGACAAGTCGGAAAGAAAATAAAAAAAAACAATTTTACAATAAAATTTCGAGAGGTAAAAAGGCAGTGGTTCGAAATACAAAAAAAATTTTTTTTTCGTCCATAAACTACAATGTTAATCGGTCGGTCGTCTTGTCAATTTTTTTTTCTCTTTTATTTAGATACGGCAAAAATTGTAAGGATAAAAAAGTTTTTGTTTTTGTTCATTTATTGAATACAATGGTCTGAAATATCGAAAAATAAAAATCTTTCGTCCTTAAGCTACAATGATAATAGGTCTGTCATTATTTCTATATTTTATTTTTTTTTCACTTATTTAAAAAGATGTGGCAAAATGCAAGAGTAAAAAAGTTTCACTTCCGTCCGAAATATACAAACAAAAAATTTTTCCCCCCTTATGATGCAATGTAAATTGTATTTATTTATATTTGTATTATTTAAAAAGACATCACAAAAAGTGTAAGAGTTAAGATACAATGT
>JAUTXW010001076.1:0-87500 GCA_030620095.1 Kuschelorhynchus macadamiae
TTTTACCGCTGATTTGTTTGCGAAACATAACACTTCTTAATTTATCTGCATACCTATAACTTTTCTCAGAAACTATCGGCTTTAGAAAAAAAATGTTAACAAAAGTTTCTTGCTTTTGATGAAATTTTTTAATTATTTAGTTTTATTAATTACAGGGCGTCCGAAAAGTGCTGTACCGACTTCAAAACCAAAATTTTAAATGGAACACCCTGTATATTTTTACATTTTTAGATTCCTTCAGAAAAATAGGTAACTTTTATAAGAACTTCTTATTCAAATTTTGTGTCATTTAGACAGAAATTAAGGTTATGTAATAGCAAATTTATGTCCTCAGTAAACAGCGTCTTCTGCAGCTGATTCAGATTTTTTAAAGAAATTTTAACCACAAGTTAGGAAAACTACCTCCTAACAATTGTACGATGGCCAGGAGTTTTAAAATTGTAAAGGGTGTCTCAGATCATTTGATATTTTTTTAAATTTTCAATACGCATTATCCAAGTTTTTTTTAATGGATCACTCTGTATTTGAAATATTTTTATGAAAGAGGCTTAAAATACCTATCCATTTATATATACATGTCTTATACCTAAATCTAATAGTTAACGAAATATCTAGAAATATATGGAGTTTGCGACTAATTAATGCTGCCTATACTGTAAAGCCTTAAATCTATAAAGATGATTAAAAAAACACTTTTCAAGGATTTTAATTTTGTCAATTCAAGTCTTTTTTAATTGGGTCATATATCGATATACAGAGTGTTCAGCTAAGGGTGGCTCTCGGCCTTATCGCAGAAAGCATTTGCTCTTAGTTATCGGGGAAAAACATCTAATAAGTAAATCGCCAAAAATAAATAAGCTGGAAATTATTTTCGATTTTGTAAGTCTGCCGCTAGAAGGCGCAACACCAACCGCAAAGTAAAAAAACACTCTTTTATTCAAAAATTCTTTTAATTATTATCACTTATCGAAAATATTTTTTTGTCATCTACTAATATTTCCAAAACATTTTTCTGAACTTTTTTTCTAAATTGTCAAATCTCTGAAGGGGAAAGCCATAACATTGGTTTTGAAAATTCAAATAACTTTTTATTTTGGATTAATTGATTTTAACGATTTTTTTTTGTTTAAGAGGTTACTGTGTAAGTTTCTCCGAGAATATTAACATTTAAATTTTATTTTCTTAGAACCCTAGATGAATTTTATGACAAACTTTTGTTCCCAACTAACATTTTTTGTTTTATAATGGTTACAGTTACGTTTCGATTACTTGTTTTATAAAACCTAAAACCTATTTAAATGTTCATAGTAGTTTCGTTACTCTTTATAAAATCCTTATAGCACTTAAATTGAGAATCTTATAAAGGTAACATTGACTACATTTTAATACCATATAAAACTTTTACTCTGCATTTCTTTGTAACGAAATATGGTGCCTTTATAAAGCGCAGAAATAAGTTTTTATCCAAGGTTAAAAATACATTTTCAGTTACCGCAATAAAACCTTAATTCTTCACTTAGAGTGTTTATAAAAAGCAAAATGCTAAACGCCCCTTATGGCTTCATCTCTTTCTACATCATTGTTTACAATATGTTCTATTATTTGATTTCCTTGATAATATTATTCTCCTCCTACTCCTACTGGCAGTAATGGAATTTTACTTTCATATTATAAAAATGGCGTACCTACCTATTAAATTATTATTATAACTTAAAAACTGGTAATTTTTCTTGGGAACTTAATTTTATTTGGCACGAAAGATTTATCGAGTAATATTACATTTTACCCTTCCTAAAACTAAAGCGCCCCGTTTAGGTCTCTATAAAAAATTATTTTTGTAAAAACTTAAAATTAAAATTATGTCTCATTGCCCAATATTTCTTTACCCCATTTACAATTTTTTCTGGTTTTTTTTTTATGGTTTTTGACCAAACTGAAAGAATACTTTTTTATGTCCGTCGTAGTCCATTCCAAGGCTCTTTACAAGAGCTTATCTAAAAATGCGGAAAGCAACTTTAAAGTGAGCAACATCACATTTTGTCACGAAATAAAGTTTGTTGAAAATATCTATGCATGTAGTATATGTATGTATTTTTAAATGTTCTTTTTTTGCAAAAAAGAAAATACCATTCTATTCGAAAATTTAGAGAAAATAACAAAAGTTTGCGACTTTGTCATAAACGCCCTCTAGTGGCTAGAAAAAAGGATCTAAATATTAATATTCTCGAAAAAACTTACACATAATATTTTTAAAACAAAAAAAAATCGTTAAAATCGGTTAACGCAAAATTAAAAAAAAAATAATTTCTTTGAATCCAATGCTTACCCCTCCCCCTCCCTTTCTTTGACCATTTAGAAAAAAAAAGTTGAAACAAAAAAGTTTTGGACTTATTATTAGATCACAAAAAAAAGATAATTTTGGAGGATTAATTGGAACTATTTTTAAAATAAAACTATGTTTTATTTTACGGTTACTGTTGCTCCCCCCTAGGCAGACTTACAAAGTGGCAAATAATTTCAAGTTTATTTATTTCGCTATTTAATTATTAATTTTTTCCCCCGATAACTAGGGCAAATACTTTCTGAGATATGGCCGAGAGCCGCTACTGAACACCCTGAAATTTAAAAAAATATATATACCCTGTATAAATTTGAAACTCCTAGCCAACGTATCGTCAGTAGGTTGTCGTTTTAACTTGTGGTTAAAATTTTATAAAATAAACTAAACGTCACCAAATTCGAACAAAAAGTTCTTATAAAAGTTATTTATCTCAAGGAATCCAAAAATGTAAAAATATACAGGGTGTTCCATTTAAAATTCTGGTTTTGAATTCGGTACAGCATTTTTTCGCACACCCTGTATTTCTTAAAACTCAAATAATTAAAAAATTTGTTTAAAACCAAAAAACTTTTATCCTAACATTGTTTTTATAAAGTCGATGGTTTCTCAGAAAAGGTATACGCCCCTAATAAAATGCCCACCCTGTACGATACACGCAACTTTCTTTCAATTAGCGTTACCTCGTAGCATTTTGATATTTTTTTACTTTGTAACATTGCCAAAAAGAATTACTTTACTAAATAAAATACATGAAGCACAAAAGGAGGATGAAGGTTTGAGGTCCCTGATAGTCAATCTGTATTATATCAAAGTAGTACTGTTTAATAAGTCATTATTTCTGCAGCGTTCCGTCATTGCTGCATAAGACTCATAAGACAACTGATAAAATAAATTAATCATTTATGTAGCAGTCACATATTGGGACATAGGAGAGAAGTGCCGGAAATAATCCTAGTTATTATCTAAATATTTGGTTATTAAAAGTCGTCTCCGCACTAAAGTTGTTAACGCGGATAATATGACGTATAAAGAACTTTTTTCACTCGTATATAGTAATAATTTGTACACTAATGACGTCACTTTTTGTGATAATGTAGCCGTTATCGAAAATGGGAGTTTGGTAGTCGGAAATTGGTATTTTTAGCTTATTCAATTTATTGATATTAAATAACGAAACTTGAAATAGAGTATAATAAGAAGAAAGATCAAGCCATAAAGCAGTGTTAAAGTACCAAAAATTCGGATACACAGTCCTTCTGTACTTATCCCGATAAATGTGTCAAATACGGACAGCATAGGTCTGATGCATGTAATCTACCGAATAGCGAGGAAGACGGTACCAAAAATTCCACATATGCCAAATGTGGTCATAAAGGGCATCCTGCGAGCTACAAAGGTTTGCCAAAATACCCAACATCAAAGAAGGCTCAAACTTCAAAGTTGACAATAAAGCTCAAAGTAAAGCTGAAAAACCAGAACCACCGAAACACGCAAACGTCTTCAAGGAACCAGCCAAGGAGCCAGTCAAGACACAAATCAAACATCTAGATGTCCATGCTTCCATATTGCATGCCATGATGCATCAATCGTCGAAAGACATCATCCTGACGATAACTAAAGCTGTGGAGGAACAACTCCGAAGACTGAAATAAAATGACGGTCCAAAATAAATCATTAAGACTCATTTGACCTAAGGACCAGGAAAACTGGCGTCATGGAACTTGGAGGACCATCGACATAGCGACAAAAGATAAAAATGACACCTGAAACCAGAATCTCCTTCCCTGGATAACATATATACAGATATGATCCACTGGAGTAGCTCTTTTGGTTCGGAAAGTAGCACTACATTCCTTCCCGGGGGGTTGAGAATGTGGAATTAAATTAACATTTCCATGGAAGTCAACACACGCAATCAAAATTACCTCTGCTTACCGGGCACCAAGTCAAGACCTGTTGGAAGAGGACATTGGACACTTTGCGAAAGGACGTAGTTCCAAGATCATCATCGTTGGTGAACACAAACGGTCTCAAGCTACCCAGGTTTTGCAAAAACCACAGACTAACCATAATAGGCCCAGAGCCACCTACCTTCCTCGTGAAGATCTGGATATCAACACTTTGGAAGAGGAAACATCTGATCATTCCTACAGCTGGGAGTATATCTCAACAGAGTGAACCATCGCATCAACAGGGCGACCAACTGGAAGGCTATCAAAGGCGTCTGAAAGCCGCAATCGAAATTCCTAAGATCTGCACTCCTCGGGGACTAGAGAAAACAGTAGGACGTCTTGAGACACTCGTCTTAAATGTCTTCCACGAAAGCACAGTCGTGTAAGACATAAATAGGCATCGACACACAGAGGAACTTCCCGAAGCTCTCGAAGTTGAAATTCGGACACACAGACGCCTCCGTGGGATCCCCGCCACTTGATCGTCATTTCCAATTCCTGCAGGAACGCCTACAGGAACACCGGGACAACAAATAGCAAGAAAAAGCGAGATTCTTAGACGCACATCATCAATCAGCCTGCCAGATGCAACGTGCCCTAAGGACAGACAAAAGTTCTATTCCTCCTATCTATACTGTATTTCTTAAAACTCAAATAATTAAAAAATTTGTTTAAAACCAAAAAACTTTTATCCTAACATTGTTTTTATAAAGTCGATAGTTTCTCAGAAAAGGTATACGCCCCTAATAAAATGCCCACCCTGTACGATACACGCAACTTTCTTTCAATTAGCGTTACCTCGTATCATTTTGATATTTTTTTACTTTGTAACATTGCAAAAAAGAATTACTTTACTAAATAAAATACATGAAGCACAAAAGGAGGATGAAGGTTTGAGGTCCCTGATAGTCAATCTGTATTATACTTCAAAGTAGTACTGTTTAATAAGTCATTATTTCTGCAGCGTTCCGTCATTGCTGCATAAGACTCATAAGACAACTGATAAAATAAATTAATCATTTATGTAGCAGTCACATATTGGGACATAGGAGAGAAGTGCCGCAAATAATCCTAGTTATTATCTAAATATTTGGTTATTAAACGTTGTAACTCAGTCGTCTCCGCACTAAAGTTGTTAACGCGGATAATATGACGTATAAAGAACTTTTTTTACTCGTATATAGTAATAATTTGTACACTAATGACAACGTCACTTTTTGTGATGATGTAGCCGTTATCGAAAATGGGAGTTTGGTAGTCGGAAATTGGTATTTTTAGCTTATTCAATTTATTGATATTAAATAATGAAACTTGAAATAGAGTATACTAAGAAGAAAGATCAAACCATAAAGCAGTGTTAAAGTACCAAAAATTCGGATACACAGTCCTTCTGTACTTATCCCGATAAATGTGTCAAATACGGACAGCATAGGTCTGATGCATGTAATCTACCGAATAGCGAGGAAGACGGTACCAAAAATTCCACATATGCCAAATGTGGTTATAAAGGGCATCCTGCGAGCTACAAAGGTTTGCCAAAATACCCAACATCAAAGAAGGCTCCTGCCGCTCCACGGACAAACTTCAAAGTTGACAATAAAGCTCGAAAGAAAGCTGAAAAACCAGAACCACCGAAACACGCAAACGTCTTCAAGGAACCAGCCAAGGAGCCAGTCAAGACACAAATCAAACATCTAGATGTCCAGGCTTCCATATTGCATGCCATGATGCATCAATCGTCGAAGACATCATCCTGACGATCACTAAAGCTGTGGAGGAACAACTCCGAAGACTGAAATAAAATGACGGTCCAAAATAAATCACTAAGACTCATTTGACCTAAGGACCAGGAAAACTGGCGTCATGGAACTCGGAGGACCATCGATATAGCGACAAAAGATAAAAATGACACCTGAAACTAGAATGTCCCTCCCTGGATAACATATATACAGATATGATCCACTGGAGTAGCTCTTTTGGTTCGGAAAGTAGCACTACATTCCTTCCCGGGGGGTTGAGAATGTGGAATTAAATTAACATTTCCATGGAAGTCAACACACGCAATCAAAATTACCTCTGCTTACCGGGCACCAAGTCAAGACCTGTTGGAAGAGGACATTGGACACTTTGCGAAAGGACGTAGTTCCAAGATCATCATCGTTGGTGAACACAAACGGTCTCAAGCTACCCAGGTTTTGTAAAAACCACAGACTAACCATAATAGGCCCAGAGCCACCTACCTTCCTCGTGAAGATCTGGATATCAACAATTTGGAAGAGGAAACATCTGATCATTCCTACAGCTGGGAGTATATCTCAACAGAATGAACCATCGCATCAACAGGACGACCAACTGGAAGGCTATCAAAGGCGTCTGAAAGCCGCAATAAAAATTCCTAAGATCTGCACTCTTCGGGGACTAGAGAAAACAGTAGGACGTCTTGAGACACTCGTCTTAAATGTCTTCCACGAAAGCACAGTCGTGTAAGACATAAATAGGCATCGACACACAGAGGAACTTCCCGAAGCTCTCGAAGTTGAAATTCGGACACACAGACGCCTCCGTGGGATCCCCGCCACTTGATCGTCATTTCCAATTCCTGCAGGAACGCCTACAGGAACACCGGGACAACAAATGGCAAGAAAAAGCGAGATTCTTAGACGCACATCATCAATCCTCCTGCCAGATGCAACGTGCCCTAAGGACAGACAAAAGTTCTATTCCTCCTATCTATACTGTAAAAGGCCCAGTTTATACAGATGAAGACAAAACCGAAGTCCTAGAAGACGCCATTGTACAACAAGGCCATCCAAACCAACACCCAGATGAAGACGAAGAACACAGCAGAGGTCAACAGTCAGAGATTTAGATGCGCAAAATTTTACCACAATTAAACCCACATCCGGTGTCCCCAGGGGAAGTCCGTGACATCATCAGGAAACTGAAAATCAAGAAGGCCCGTGGAGCCAAGGGTATTACTAACTAGATGCTAAAACACTTCCCCAAGAAAGGTTACAGTGCCATGGCCAACATAATCAACTCTATATCATGAACATGCCACTTCCCTAGCATATAAAAAAAGGCAGAGACCATAGTTATCGGCAAACCAGTTAAGAACAAGAAAACAACTCAAAACTACAGACCCATCATTCTACTACCAACACTCAGTAAAGTAGCAGAGCGCACCACAACCAAAAGGCTCAAGGACGAGAGTCAGGAGCTGGATGCCATTCTCGATGAGCAATTTGGTTTGAGGGCTGAGCACTCGTCTGAATATCAAATACTCAGAACATCAGAGTACATCAGAATTCAACAATAGAGAGGCCACAGGTGCAGTTTCCCTGGACTTCAAAAGGGCTTTTGACAGGCACCATATCCTAATGTACAAAATGTCAGTGGTCGGCTACGAGAGAAGAAGTATCATTTTTATCCGCAGATAAGAGACAGACCGTTTATGGTAAAAGTGAATGAAGCACGCTCGGAACAAAGAGGACTAACTAACCTAACGTCAGGAGTTCTACAGGGGTCAGTGCTGGGACTCATATTGTACTCCATCTCCTCTCACAATTGTACTCCATCTCCTCTCACAGTTGGATTAGAGGGCATGACGGCATTATACGCAGACGACATATTTTTTTAAATTTTTTAAGACCACAAAACCATTTAAACCTTTTTATTTTTGTAAAATAATGACTCATCACTGAAGCTATTTAAAGAGTTGGTAGAAATTCAAACTGTGTCCCCTCCCACTAACGAAGTAAGGCTATATCAGTTGTACACAAAGAGTCTACCTGACCAAAACACATGTTAATACTTAATATTATAAGACAGCTAAATGGGCAGCTTTGGCCATGATAAGTTTTATCTAATAATTAATACTACCTACCTGATATTTTTGCTTATTAATTTGCCCATTTTTTATAAAATGTGCTACTGAATGTATACAATGATTTAGGCACGCTTAATTTAGAAATGAAAATATCTTATCATGACAAAATTAAATAATGACTTCTAACCTCCTTCGAAAATTTCAGCAACACAGTCAAATAGTCACACCAGCTAACGTTGGACGTGTCCGAACGGCCTACCGACTTTCACGTTTCCATTAAAACAAACTAAGACTGATAAAATCACGACATAACTGACGTACGATACGTCGGTTCGACGTCGTTTTATCATTCCAAAAATACCTAAATAATTTTAGACGTCTAGCCGACGTTGGAGCTTCTAACAGTTTTCTACAGTTAGTTAACAACGTCGGTGAGCCCCTGTTTAGACGTCTTATATCGAGTAGTTACTAAAAGACTTGAATTTGAATACCCTACCTGACGTGGTAAAATTGGTCGGTAGTCAAAAAAATGCTATCTGGGCGTATAAATATAATTGTTAAGTAATAGCAAGGTATGACAGCATTATACGCCGACGACACAGCCATCCTACACAAAAGCAAAACAGTCGCCTAGTGGGCAGACGAATAACCTTCATGTTTGGTGCATCAAATGAAAGGTTAAGACCAACTCCCAGAAGTCCCAGGCTAACGTATTTCAACAACGGAAAATGATTCCTAGAACCGAAATCCAAGTTGGACACGTAGAAATCCCACGGGCTAACGAGGCCAAGGACCTAGGGATGACTATGGAGAGGAGTCTGACTTGAATAAAATATATCATCTCAACGAGGACCAAAACCAGGCAAGCAATAAGTAGATTGTATCCACTGATGTGTCGGAAAAGCCAAATGGGACAGAACCAAACTGCTACACATAAAATCAATAGTAAGGAGCCAACTAACCTATGGTTCCACAGCTTTTGGCTATGCTGCAAAGTATAACCTTTTTGGCTATGCTGCAAAGTATAAAATGGTTCAACGCAAACGAAACACGTTTGAATGAATTTAATGACAAAACCAACGACTTTTTAGCATATACAATTTGCACCTTCTCGGTGGTGGAGTAAAGAACTACGCTCTTATACCTGTCGATCACACATAAGTTTCAGGCATACTATTGCACTCCCACTGATCGCCATTCAAAACAACAATAATTACCTTCCTAGTTCCGTAACGCTCGAGCTTCGCTCCCGTGGTATTTTAAAAGAATTTTTGACTAGTGACTTTTTATAACAATTTTGCAAAAAAAAGTGTCAAACTGTATAATATTCAAAAAAATATAAATCAATGGTTAGAAGAAAGCATTTGATCCGCTAAATTAAATTTCAGATATATAATCGTGGATTTACTCGTTACTTGCTATACAAGTCTGACCGATTCGGAAACACTTCCTTTGAAAAAGGCCGAGAAACAGTAATACTAAAATGGAATATTATTTTCAAACGAGGTTTTCTTCGAGTGTGAAAAGAATAACTTTTGCACGAGTAGTGAAGCAGTGTTAAAAAAAGTGTTTCAACCCCCGTATTGAACAGTAACTTTGTTACAAGTTGGCCATGCGACACATGTGTTAAAAACTTATTTTTCAACACGCGTGTTAAATACTCCAAGGTCAGTTAACAGTGTGATTTCTGTCACGTCGTAAGAAAAATACATATAAGACAAATTCTTAGCTAGCACGGTATATAAGTGGTTTTCCTTCTACTAATTTTAATTTGCTAAGCAAAGATAAATGTGATCTGGAAAAGTTGTAAACGAAACGTAAAAATTAAAGCGTCACAAATTGTCATAAGGAAGAAATCCAGTAACCTTATTGGCGGCAAGGGAGGAGGCAAAACATTTTGCTTGGCTAAGTTCAAAAGCTAAGAGGAACGGCTAACTAAGCAGTTGTCTTAAAATTAGCTTAGATTATTTGTAAAAGAACTCGTTAAAGCATAGATTTATTTCATTACCAACTTTGACGTCATACATGGGCAATGTTTTTGTTCTAAAGAAAACTTAATTATTAAATATATGGATTAGGTTAGGTTTAGGTCCCATGAAAGCGCGCACTAAGTTTCCAAGTTTATATCAAAAATGTTTACCGATATGTGGAGTGGCGCATCGAGAAAGTATTTCTGAAGCAGGAGGGGTTCCACGCACGCATTAAAATTTGGGTTTCGAAACCGTATATATTTTGACTTTAGGTTCAGGCACTGGCTCGGTGCGCCACTAGTTAGTAACGGTGTAAATATACAAGGGCGTAGCCAGGTACAGGCAGAGGGGCCCCCTAGCAAAGTGTGGGTAAGCGCTCGGTCGGAGCTCTCCCAAACCTAAGAGTAAATAATTTTAAGCAGCCTTGCATATTTAAACTCATTTGAAAATTAACCGCTTCGCGCGGTTTATACTCAATAACTACTCTTATCTGCAAGATACAGAATGCAGACGTTAGGCGTTGTTGCGGGCGACTGACGCTTCAACGTGACTTTTGAATTGTTTTTATGGTTAGTGCTGCGAATCATTTATTTATTATAAAAATCCGTTTTGTAAATAACCAGGAAGATTATTATAAGTGTTATAAAATAAATATTTGTTCAATTAATAAACGTTTATTAACTGTTCTTATACCGTGCTAGTGGCACATTTAAAGGGAGGATTTAGGCTTAAACCCCCATCACGCCTGAGCTACTTTTACTTAGGCTAAAATCATACAAATAGCAATAAAATAAGGATTTTTTTTCGAGTTTAGCGGATAAAGACAATTTATCTAAACTCCTTGTAGAAGTAACGTTAAAAACAAAATTAGCGGGTTTTATTGGCTGTTAAAGTTTATTATCGTATATACTTCAATGTAGCATATATATTATCAGTTTTTCCTTACCTGCCCCTCCCTGAAGATAACCGCCCATGTAAATATATGCGTCGTCAAAATGTTTTGGGTCGAGCATACTTTTTTTTTAGCAAATATTATTTCAAAAATACCACTCGACCAAATTTACTGCTAAAGAAATTTAGCCTCCTGAATTTCCACAGCAATATTGATAGAAAATGTATAAATATTCATCATCTGTGAAACTAACTACTGAAAATTCCACTGGTCTTCATTCCAAACATATAATAGTTACATTGCTTTAGCGTCATTATTAAGAATAACAATAGTAGTGATGTTCCTTTTACAATAATCTGTGCTAATTTTAAGACAACTGCTTTGTTAGCTGTTCCTTCTAGTTTTTGAACTTAGCCAAGCAAAGATTTCTAGCTTCCCCCTTACCATCGAAAAGGTTGCCGGATTTCTTTCTTATGACAATTTGTCACGTTTTTATTGTTCCGTTCATTTTACAACTTAGCTTAGTTAAAGTAAAGAGGACTTACCTAGTTAAAATTTGTAGAAGGAAAGCTACCAGTGCCTTTCCTTTTACGAATTTTAATTAGGTAAGATAAACCTGAGCTGACCGAAGTTGTGGAAAGGAACTACCTAATAATAAAACGCTCGTAAAAGCGTCACAAATTGTCATATGGAAGAAATCCGGTAACCTTATCGGCGGCAAACAGGGAGGTAAAAATCTGTGCTTGGCTAAGTTTAAAAACTAAAACGACAGCTACCAAAGCAATCGTCTTTAATTAGCTCAGATTCTTTGTAAAAGGAACACTACTAATAAGATATACCACTAGTAAGTATAAGGCAAAATTAGACGTCAAATGTTGTTTTCGTTTCGCTATAATAATGAAAACATATACAAGTTATACAATTCGTGATAAATATTCTATTTAGAATATATATAATTTTCATTTTTTCGTACAATTATAAAAATACCAGTCCGCAAATATTCTTTCAAATAAACACACTTTCACAACACACCAGACTAAAAAGTGAAAAATAAATATAGTTAAAAAAACTAATAAACACGCTTTTATAGCACATCAGATTAAAAAGTGAAAAATAATTTTTAATATAAGCTGAAAACAATAATGAACGAAAAATACTAGAATTATTGTAAGTCGGGCGCTTTTCGTATATCGAGCGCACGACGCTTTTTTTGCGATGTTTTTTAAACCATATTTATTTTCACTTTTTAGTTCGATTGATTGTCAAAAATAATAAATCTGTAAGTTTAAAGTGGATCAACATCGAGTCCAAACGAGTGGGTTACAAACATACAGATAAAGCTAATAAAAAGAAACTTACGAAATTATTGTATTGTCACCGATTCTTCATAAGTGTACAAAGTTTGACTTACATTTGTCCGTTTAAAGTGGGTCATTAGAGACATTAGCTGCCTAATATCGATTAACTGTACCCAAGCGGTTAATGTCGTTATTACAAATCTTCGCGTTAGTTGCATTTTTTAGGTTAGATTAGGTTTGGCTGTAAAATGTTATACAACTTGTTTTATTTTACATTCAAAATCATCCTGTCTATCGATTCTGGCAATGTTATAATGTAATTTTTTGGCAATGTTGTAATGTATTATTAGGCAGCTAAAGTTATAAATATAAGTGTTTATTCGGACATTAACCAACTGGCAGATAATCAAGTTTAACTGGATAATCTTGATATTAGCTAACTTAATCGACATTAGCCGCCATACTTTGGTTAATATTGATATTATCTGGCTAATGTTGAAATACAGCAAACCTTAACAGAGAATATCTATAAGGTTAAGTTATTCTCGATATTAGCCAGTTAATTTTGAGATTAATCATATTCGGTCATATATATACATACAGATAAAGCTAATAAAAGCGCGTTAAAAACACTTTGGTATTATAAAATATTTTTCGAATTTTAAGTTTTTATAACCGTTTCGCACAAAAACATCGAACAAATATTCAAAAAATATTCACCACTTGTGGTATAAATATTGAATATGTATTTGTTAGCCTTTTGGGTCAATGGGGAAATTAATAAAAAAAGTTTGGTTTGTATTAGTTGGGTTTGCTGTAAGCTGTAAAGTAAGAGAGCTCGCCAACATTTTTCAACAAAACCTGTAGTTAGCGCTTTATTTTTACTAAATATAAGTTTTATGATAAAAAACAGTTTTTACACTTAATATGTAACAAAACCCATTTACCCTCCGCCTATGTAAACGATTGGAGTTATAGAAGTCAATATAATCACAAATTCTCGGGGTCCATCTAAAGACGCCACTATCAATTGCAGCTGGTGAGACTGATTAGTCATTGAACTAATAAAACATTTTATAAACTTACAGTGCATTGTTTTAAAGAGAATGAATTTTGTTGTTTATATGAATTTATTCCTGTCACTATTAAAAAGAATTAATTAAGCCTCCTCTGGTCTGGAGGTTCAATACGCAATGGATGGTGTTTTTCATATTAATGTTTTATTCGTTTCTGGCACAGATTAGGGATAAACATTGAAATAAAAATTATTTCTAAAAAAGTTTCGAATAATTTGCGATAAAATAAAATCTGCCAATTAGCGAAAGTCCGTAGGTTGAAAAAAAGTGGTTAACTGTAACAAAAAGATCTGTTTTTATGTTGTACTTTTCGAGGTGATTAATATACTCCAGCTTGAAGGATGTTAATAATCTTTATTAAAAATGCGTTGTTACAATCAAATATCAACACAAAGTTTGCAATAATTGTACTCCTTCCTTTCCACTTTAGTGGCAAAAGTGTTTCTCCCTCACAATGTTGGTCCTAAAAAGAACAACAAAGTTAAAATAATTATACCACATAATATACACATATACACTATATGTTTAAACGTGTGTTCAGTGGACTCAATTAATGGAATTTAGAAAATGGTTCATACATAGTTTCATTCAAAATCAGAAATTTGTTCACGAAACATTTCGAATATGCGCGACTCTTGCGATCTTGGCAAACTTCTAAGTTACTGAATACAAAACAGCCACGTGCCCCTTGCTACACTCCTATGTTATACGCGGCCAACTATTTCCGACAGTGTATTTGAACAGGTTTTTGTACTCATTTGTAGGACCATCGTGCGAGTCAAGTTACCTAGATACATAGTAAGAACAATGTATTCAGTACATTTTTTAAACTAGTTTCTTCAAATTTGCAAGAAGCAATCTTATTCATCTGGAATATTTTAATATATGCTACGATTTTTATTAGTGCAGAAATAAGTGGAACTAACATGCAGATTTAAATAGCTGGCTGTCTATTTAGGTATTCGACGAACTTTTGATAATTGGAATAAAAAATCTTCAAAATTGGGTATGGGAAAATTTGCGAGAATATTCGCCGATAAAAAATGGAAACGTCCTCCTGGATGTGAATATTTCCGGACACTATCAATCGAACTTTCTCAAGAATATTTCTAAGAAATTTCTAGAAAAAAATTATAAAATTGCTTTATTGGAAACACGAGGTCTCACTAACATCATTCCAATTTTCATGGATGTAGCGCTGTCTGAGTAAAACGGCCGACGAACATATACCACTGCCAATAAGGTAAAGAGAGCGAGAGAGAGAAACATTGCGGTTAGGGCTAGGGATGCACAAAAATTGAAAAACATCGATACTGTAATCAATTGATGTATCGAAAAAAGATATATCGCAGCTTTCGATACATCGATATTTTGATCTTATTTCGATACATCATTTGAAAACATGACAATTTACTTATATTATATGCATGTTTTGTAATACCACTTATTTTTTTTACATAAAGCGAATAAAAAATATCGATAACACTTTCAATTTATAAGAAAAAAATAAACAAACTTGTAAATTAGACGCTATGGGCTCTAGGACTGTCTAGGATAATTTGTAAGATATTTTCAACAACTGAGTTCCCAAAATCTCTTATCGACACTATATAAAAATAACAATTTGCCAAGTTTTTTTCCATTTAGGCGATTTCTTGCTTGGGTCAACATCTGCCCTGCCTTCGAAAAAGTTTTTCGGTACCGATATATTGGATAGAAATATCGATGTCTTTTCGATACATCGAAAGAAAAATATCGATGGGAAAACATCGTCCTTGAGTAGGAAAATATCGATGTTTTCGATACATCGATACATCGTGTGCATCCCTAGTTAGGGCTTTATTGTTTTGTTTTTAGTTGAATTACTTTTATATATTAGGCAATGTTGATTTACATTTAACTAAAACATTAGCTTCATTGTTTTTTTAACCATAAGTCGCTATTCCTGTTCGGTTTTTTTTTTGTTAGCATTAATATTATTATGAATGAAATAGATTTTAAAAGTATTTGAACAGATTTTACACAAAAACAAGTGTTTTTAATATAAATAAAGCTTACTGCCGATTTGTTTGATTTATATATAAAAACAAAAAAAAACATCCATAGGTTCCCAAAAGTTTTCAATATTCCTGGAAAGTTTTCTAGAATACTAGTGGCTTTTGAATGTTTCGGAAGTTCTGCATCACTAACTTTGACTCATAACTTTACCATTTTTCCTATTTAATTTGAAACATTTTGAATGTTATGGCTATATGTGAAAGGCCATTTGCTAAATAACTTCTAAACTGTGCAAAATATTGAATTATAACAAGAAACTAACAAATGGATAAGAGTTTGCAATCTTGAAAAGACATGACCCTGTAAATCTGTCTAAAATCTTTAACAGTCTCTGGATAGACATTGTTTACAACAATCTGTTGGTAAAGTTTCAATGGACCATCTTTAAAATTATATACGAAGTGAACAAAAATTTAACACCCTGTAGCTACCTTCGAAACTAGCAGTTGTGCAGCCAAGTGTATAGAACTTTTTTATTTTGATGTAAGGAATCTATAACCAAAAACAACCATCATTTCAAAACACCTTGTATGCCTATATATGTCAGCAACTCGGTTAGCAATGTCCTGTTTTGTCTTTGATGACACCTAAACCTGATGACGATTTGCATATTTAAACAAAACTGCTCAATAAATATATGATTCTAATCTAATTAATTCTACTACAGCAAGGAAAGAAGCAACTTAGTTTTTTTAAATATAACACCTTGTATATTTCAAATTGGCTTTATCTTGTTGATTATCAATAAATCAAGTTTGATACATTTGTCTTTAAAAACACCAGAAAATTCAGAGAAAAACTCTGACATATAAAGCAATGTCTAATACAATGCTTCTTATGGCAGGGTTTTTCTCAAGTTTTTTCGGTGTCATTAAATGTAAAGATATAAAACCTGGTATATAGAGCAAAACATTTAAAATAACAAAGTTGATTTTTGCCTTGCTTTTCTGAAACCTCCAGTATATATAAGCATATAAGAAAGCTGATTGAATCAATTTTTCTAATTTCAAAAATACCCAAAATCTCTCCATTTAAACAGTTATCTAAATCACTTTGTCCACACTAGTTAGAACTTTTTTTTTTCATTTTAAAGACAATTGAAGTAAATTTGGAGAGGTTACAATACATGTCTCCAATTTTTGGCATTACAGTTGTCAGATCATTAAATTCAGATTTTTTTCTACTAAATTTTATCTTTTAAATAAGACATCCCATATACTCATAATAGTCTGTTAGTTACATGTTGTATACCAAAAATCAACTGTTTTCATGAAGATGGTGCCCAAAAAATCTGAAGAAATGTTCAGCACAATACAGAAATGCAATAATAAAAAATGTAGTTGCGACCAGTTTCACCTATGGCCAGTCTGATATTCAAAATAATCTATTTATTGTTTCTGCAAATAGGCCATTAAACTTGGCATACCATGTATGTTATATTGTATATTTCCAGGTTTCCATATAGATATGACTATACGATGGAAATACTATTATCACTAAGGTGGTAAAAGTAAGCACTAGCATATCAGGTGACCCAAAAGCTTTAGTCTAGTTATGCTGTAGATAAAACAAAGCATAAACATTTGATTTCTCCTCCAGGGCAATTTTCTACTACATATAGTAAAATGCATGATCAATGACCGAGTCAATGACACAATTTAGGGGAAAGAAAGAAAGTACGTGAATAGAACAGGTAGCATAATCTGCTTTTAAAAAACAATGATTTATATAAATTGGAAACCAGAGAAGATTCATAAAAAACAGTGTAATAAGTAAATTTTAAATTGAGAAGTCCATGGTTTAGGCTGTAAGAATACTTAATACTCTAAAAAGTTCAATTTATTTGATAAAATAGTTCATTGTTGCTACTAAAATGTAGATAATGCTAATAATTTGTAATTTAGATATTATATAAACTTTAATAATTATCATTTGATGAAAAAAAAATAAACAAGGTAAAAAGGGCAAGATTCCTAAAAAGTCTATAAGAACACTTGAGAAATACATGGGAATACGCTGTAAAATAGAGGATTACTTGGAAATACCCAATACCTTTGAGAATAACTAGAAATATATTGGGTGTATTTGGTAATACTTGAATACCCTTTAGTGTTATTGTCAGCAGGTTTATAAAGAATGCATTTTATATAATAGGTAAGTATAGCATAAGCTTATAGTTGTGAATAATTATTATACTACTTTTTGTACTTACATTAAGCTGTTTTGAGCTGTTGTCCAGTTGGTTTATCCACAAACGACCACAATGTCTTTAGTTTTATTACAGTTTATATAGGATTTTAAAATGTAATTATAACTTTTGAGAACTTTTTTATACTTAATTTTATGTACCACTCACACTCACTGATATGGACACTACACATAATTTCAGTTAGTCTTGCTTATTATTGCTTTCTGTGTATACAGGGCCATTTTTCATTTTATTATTCTACCAATCCTTAAATTTGTATGTCTAAACTTAATATTTTTCACACTTTTGGTGGACTTTTCTTCCCTTTTTACTTGTAGACTTTGTTTTATTGTATACAGTCTACTATAAATTGATATTGTAAATGCTAAATCCTTAATCATGTTCTTTATTTATCTAGGTAGGTATCCCTTTCTAGCTATGCAGATTTTGTTCTTTAGACAGTACATCTCATTTTCAATTGGTAGCTATGTGGTGGTGTTGTCACTTTCTACCTTTATGTCCTGTTTGATTCCTTGGTGTGATCCAAATAATTCACAATCCAGCCTGATTTTTTTTGTTTTATTGCAAATATATCATCTAGACCTATGCGATGATTGAGCTCACTATGAGAGATCGACGTTTCCTAATATAGGTATATGCTTTTCCTGAAAATAAAAATACAACTAAGTAGGTACATTATCAATCACTATCAAAATTTAAATTGTTTTTAAAATACAGTTTGCAACTAGAAAAATATTTAAAAAAACTTCTGAAGCACTCAGGAAATGGTAAATGTTAATGTAAACAGACAAAACTTACCACTAATGTCTCTCTGCTAACTTCTTTGCCGTTCTTAAAAGCTCTTTTTCTAGTAATTTTTCCCATAAGAATCCATTTGAAAACAATTAATTGATATTAAAAAGGTATTTGCATAACCTAGCCCACAAGAACTTATTCTTTTAAATAATTATATGAATAATCCTCAAATGGAAATTAACACTGTCTTCTTTCCTGAATAAAATTTGATGGGATAATGGATTGCCTAATAACAGAATCAAACAACTTAAAATAACACCAAAACTTAGATATCCCAATTAACCTTCCTTTACATAAAATGATTTTCCAACTACACATCTGTAGTACCTGTAATATATTTATTTGATGTAAATAATCCCTTTACACCACACAGCATCAAACAACTTAAAATACCTAACCATAAAACTTAAATGAGTCCCAATTAACCATCCTTTAAAGGAATTTTTTTTCCAACTAAGCATCTTAAATGCCAGCGATATATTTATTTGGTGTAAATAGTCACTTTAAACCACACCGAATCACGATGTCAATTAAAAAAGCATGCATTTAAAAACGTCCTTTTATGCATCCTTCAAAAATAAAGACGACCTTATAAATCACGGGCACATATTATTTAGATAAATATAAAACAATATTTATTACAGGGGAGCCCTCTATTATCATCAATCTTAAGGATCTAACTCCGCCTTTAAATCGATCGACGGTATCGCCTGTACGGTTATATATGGTACTAAAAAATAGGGGAAGCCGGAGCCGACCATTTATACCACTGCAACATAATCATAAAATATTATTTGTAAATTAATCTACTTGTCCGGCTATACCGAATATATCGAATATATATATATATATATATATATATATATATATATATATATATATATATATATATATATATATATATATATATATATATATATATATATATATATATATATATATATATATATATATATATATATATATATATATATATATATATATATATATATATATATATATATATATATATATATATATATATATATATATATATATATATATATATATATATATATATATATATATATATATATATATATATATATATATATATATATATATATATATATATATATATATATATATATATATATATATATATATATATATATATATATATATATATATATATATATATATATATATATATATATATATATATATATATATATATATATATATATATATATATATATATATATATATATATATATATATATATATATATATATATATATATATATATATATATATATATATATATATATATATATATATATATATATATATATATATATATATATATATATATATATATATATATATATATATATATATATATATATATATATATATATATATATATATATATATATATATACATACATATATCTCAAAGAAGATATTGCTTTAAATAAAATGTCAAGTATTTACCGACATATAATCTATTAGTTTTTATTTGGGAGCGTGCACCTTCGGCTTAGGCAACATTTTGGCCGAAGCCGATTATTTTCCGAACATCGACATTCGACATGCCTGGCCTATACACTATCAATACATTTAAAATTTTCGTAATATAATGCAGTTTCAATGGGAAACCGATATTTTTTTTCATAAATTATAAAATCTATTGAAAAATTAAAACAAGTATAAACGCTGGTTTACAGACTTTAAATCTTGCTTAGAAATATTAACAGTTTAACGAGCAGTTAACTTACTTACGGAAAATGGGCTAATATCTATCGCTGCTGCTAACGATTGGAGAAATTTAGCTTGAAAACGTGTTTTTTGACTTTTGGAAAGTTGCCGTTTCGAAACAGTCGCAGGTAGAAGGGTGAATTTTGGTACGTTTTTAGTAGAAAACCGAAGGTATGTGACGATGCATAGCGCTTGACGCCGAGGGTTCGAGTACCGTTGTAACACTTTAAACTCAAAACTATGTGAAAAAATGTTTATTTTCGGAAACTGCCGAACGGATTATGTTACGTCCACGAAACTTTTCGGAAAGGCCTACTTTACTTGGAAAAACAATTTAAAAAAGGGTCTCTTCGGACGTTTTAACGGTACGTGCTAGGGGCGTGGGAAAATATCTTTCGACTGGGAAATTAAACCAAAATCCGTTTCCAAAATCTCTAATTAATTATTGTAATATCACTTGATACCCAAGGCGCATAGGATTGATACGATGTTGTCCCTTCATCTCAATCGGGGTCGACCTAATGGTCTTCCAATTGGTACATCTTCCCACACTAGCTTAACAAACCGAGAGTTAAGCTGTCGTCGGACATGCGCTGTGATTTTATTTCTCTGACTATATCAGATTCGTTGTACAGCTCGGCTAATTCAACGTTCCACGGAGTACGAAACAGTGTTAATTTCTTCCGAGATGTTATTTTCGTTAGTTGTGGTTGCTTCCTACATTCTTAAATCTTTCCACTCTCTCAAAGTTGTATTCTCCCACAGTGACGTTTTGCCTTTTTCTGTCTCTGTGAACGTTTCTGTTAATACATATATACTGCGTTGATCTTTAGTCCCACTTGTGCTGCCTCCTTCTCTACTCTCCTGAAGATCTACTTAACTTTTAGCCTGAAGGTATCGATTGTATCGATATTATTAGGGTATTTGGCGTAAGAAGACGAGGACTGTTGTTACCAAATATCATCATATTAACTTGAGCTTCACGAATAAGCTTTTCTAAAGCGATGTTAAAAAGAGTAGGTGAAAGCCCATCTGCTTGCCTAAGTCCATTATTGATTTTCAGAGAAAATGTCGCCTATTTTGACTTTGCTTAGAGAGCCATTTACGCACATACGTTTAAGATTAATTAGATTTCTGGGAACACTTACCTCCGCCATCGTGTCCCACAGTTTTACTCGGTTTATGCTATCATGGGTCTGCTTAGAATCAATTAATCTGTAGTGTAGACTCTTATTAAACTCCCAGCACTTTTCAGGCTTATGCCTAATTGTAAATATCTGATCAGTAGTAGATCGATTTTTCCAAAAACCTCATTGATATTCTCCTATAACATTTTCTACATATGGTGTTATTCGGACTAGTAGTTTAATAGCACTTTATGAGCAACACTTATTAGTGATATCCCTCTATAATTCTGGCAACACATTTTGTCACCATTTTTGTAAATATGGAATATGATATTTTCTTTTCTTTTAAACAGCTTCTACTACTTCCTCCAAAGTAGGCTCATTAACTGCAAAATCAGCTATTAAGTAAGATTATTGAAATGATTTTTCCATAGATCCATAACCTCGTTCTGATTAGAAATGATCTCCCTTTCATTGTTGCAATAGCCGCACGCGGCTATTGTTACTCTCCGCGCATTTCTCTTTTTGGACGGGAAATTTTTGAAACTTATATTTTTTTTATAAGGTGTCGATTGTATGGTCGCTTTTTTGGTAAAAACGCGATTAAGTTAGGGCTTACAGTGGCGTAATATAGGGGCATTTTTTAGAAACTCCGATGATTCAAAATACAGGTCGCTATGGTTAATCTTTTGAGGTAGGGCTTGTTTTTTTCGGATTTCTCGTCCAGAGATATCGGAAGTTCGTTAACGGTCAATATCCGTGCACGGGATGTCACTTAAAAATAATAAAAAAGGGGTAAAAAAATGCGGTAACTTAAACTAAATAAAACTGTTTCCATCTTTTCAATTATTTTTCCATATTTCACTATTTTTTTCCCAAAAAAGTACCGAGGGGCGGAATTTGTTTATAGGATCCCAATTTTCTCCCGGGGGATTCAAAACCACATCATTAAAATTACTCTCCTGTTTATAGAGGGCGAGCCATTTAGAAATAAAATTTCAATGTTCTGTCTATATATTTCGCTGAGGTTTTACGTTCGGCCCTGTAGCATATGAACGATTGGTCCTAGGTGAATCAAGTAAATACACAAAGAAACGCCTATATTTTCTCTAGAGACTGGTGTAAAAGTCAGCTCGATTAGTTTTAAGCGTGAATTTTGAGACATTTTTGAATTGTAGCTTGCAAGAATTCTGTTTGCCATTCTCCTGGCCTTTGTATCGGTACCTCTTGCGATAAAAACGATTCAATATATTAAAAATTCAATCTCTTCGAAGTCGAAAAATTGGGTGAAATCTAGTTTCGAGTAAAAATGCTATGCTGTATCGTTTATCTATATATCTTAATTGCTTTGAGGGGTGGTGAAAATGGAATACATTTCGAAAAGTATAGAAATATCAGGAATCCTGTCCAAATAAAGTTTTGGCAAATATTTTATATACGAAATGAACGTCTTTATAATACAAAATAATAAATATATGGATGGTGTGATGACTTTTAAAGGTATGTATATTTATGTTTTAAGGGATTTCTCCCTTTAGGTAATAGTAAGCAATGTTTATTTCTTCCACTATGTTTAGTAACGGCTAGTAAAGTAGTTTCGGAATAATTGCTTCTTCGATATACCCGGATTTTAGAATTAATTATATTCTTATTTTTTGCTTTATACCCATGCGGTATTAGTTATTTAAAGTATCACTGACTTTAGTATGTTATATGGTTTCGTGTTATATATTTATATATGGGGTGTTAAAGCAATCCGGTTCAGAGTAGTGGCATTTTTCAGTCACCGGGGGATTCAACAGCAGCTTTAATTTAATTTTTGGCATTAAATACTGAATATTTGAAGTCCTCGCTTTTTGTAGTTTCTAAAACTATTGCGAGCTTTTATGCTGATGACTGATAATCATCATCAGCGACCATTAAGAGTTTCAGATCTTTTACATATGAGCTATGATAGTCGTTAATATTTATTTTATTTATACTTATTACGTATTTTGATAGTAGGTGTAGATATGGTTTTAGTGGTTTGCATTCTGAATTGCGAGCTTCAAAATGTTTTCCTAGTGTAAATTTTAGACGATTAAAAATATTATTTTTTCCATTAAGACCATTAACCTATCATATTTTTACTTTCCGATATAACAACCCATATATTGAATTAATAATATAATGTATAGGATCTATAGGGTATTGTAATCGCTAAATGTTTTGAAAAATATAAGTTTGATTTTTGCCGGCATTTTAGAGAACTTTTAAAACGAAAAACATATTTTTAGAAGGAAAATGATAATACCTGTAAGGACGTGTGTATATTTGTACACAAAATTCGCTCGAACGATAACTTAAGAACAGACAATTCGTTTCAAATTTGCACCAAAAATAGATGGGTCAAAGTCTCGCCAAAATTACATTTTGTGAGCCATGGGCGTAGATTCTCGATGTTTTTAAAGGGTATAATAACGTAAAATATCGTATTTTGAGAAGGCACAAACCGATAACAGAATAATTGAAAACAGATATAGTTAAGGAAATTGTTTTGACATGGAAAAATTGTAAACATATAAGGGATTTTTTTCGGCATTTTAAAGAACTTTGAAAACGAAAAACATGTTTTTAGAAGAAAAATGATAATGCCTCTACGGATATGTTTATATGTGTACACACAATTCGCTCGAATGATAACTTGAGAACAGACAATTCGCTTCAAATTTGCACGAAAAATAGATGGGTCAAAAATATAATATAAAATATCGTATTTTGAGAACACACAAACCGATAACAGTATACTTGGTATATTTAAAGCAATTGTTTTGACATGGAAAAATTGTGGAAGTCATTGACTGGATGTTTTTCGTTTACCTATATTTTAAAAAAAAATTTAGTACAATTTTTTACTTATATATATCATGTACTTAATATTTTGATAAACGGGGAAATAACTCAAATTTATATTAATTTTTGTACATAATTTTTTCGCCATATTATACACTACACAATAACAAAAAAGATATATTTTAATTTTTTTTTTGTGTATAACACAATTTTTTCAATTATACAATGCATTCCAGAACCATTAAACTTGCCTAAAAAACTGTGAAACACGACAAATTTATTTTATAATTTTGTACATATAAAGATTTTTTACACTATGTAGGGTAGCTTAGAAGGATAAAAGAACTCCCATGAAAACGAAAAAGAAATGTATTTCAAAAATATTTTTTTATTCTAAAGCTGTCAGTTAAAAAAAAACTGTAAAACATATTAAATTTCTTTTATCTCTTTTTACATTAAATATTTTATACATTGAACAGGGCAGCCCTTGGGAATAAAAGCATCCCCTAATCATAAACATATTTTTATATGTATAACGCTAAAACAGGACAAACTTATTTTCTTTTTTTGCCTACAAAGGCAATTTTTTTGTGTAAAATAGGTTCACTCTAAGGAGATGAAAGAGCTCCATAAAAACAAAATTAAAATTTTAGGTTAGTTGAAGATATTTTTTTAATGTCGAAAGTTTGAATTATAATATTTTTTAAAATAATGAAATAATTAATAATAATAATTGTGTATTTTTTGAATATTGATTTAAATTTTGATAGTGATTTAGAAAAAAATAAATAAATTTAAGTAATTGGAAAAAAAAATCTATAAATTCTAACGGCTGTCAAAATGTGTTTAGTCTAATTTTTAAAAGGTTATATATAAATATCAATTTTGGGGTTTCGCAGATTGTTAGAATATTTGATGTTTTCGATAAAAATATTTGACAATTGTCGAAGCTAATTTTAAGTCCAACATTTAAACGGTACTTGAAACGTATTTTTTTAGGAGTTTCCGACTTACATAATATTTACATATATACATGTTTTTACATTTAGAATTGACAGTTGTCAAACTGTAAAAAATGGCAACATAATATGGGTCTGAAGTCTTTCTTTCAAGTCAGGTTATTAATTCAGACTGTAGAGACTATTGTTTCCATCCTGCCCAAAAGGGGCGGGATGTCTATATTTATCTCGTTCTTTAGAAGAGCCTTTATTCTGGGTTTTTCATTGCTCTCTTCTTCGTTCGTTTCCTCCCACCTTGTTATAACTACGTTTGTTGTCTTCTGTTCAGAAAGGGGATGCAATCAAGATTTGGATTTAATGTGTAGTGTGGCATTATAGGTAATTTGGAATAAATCCTTAGATTTTTAGATTTACAAATTAATAAAACTTGGATTGTTGTATTTTAAACAATCATTTGATTAAGCCTTTTATTTTCGAAGAATAATTTAACTGGAAATAGATATCGGCAACTGTCGAAAGAACAAATTATTCTAGCATTTAGACACATCATTCTACTTAATGAATTGTGCAACATTTGGTCAGCCCATAATACTAGAGACGTTACAGAAATTCTTAGAGACATTTGGCCATACAGTTATTTCTAATAACGGTCTCATTGCTTGGCCGGCGAGGTCACCAAACATTACACCTCTCGATTTTTTTATGGGTATACGCAAAAATGAGGTGAATGAATTTTTTTCATCAGAAAATCGCAAAAATTTGGAAAATTTTATTAAAATATTTGACTTATTATGTAACATAATAAGTCAAATAAATTCGAGCCAGTATTTCATAAAGTTAATTACCTTTATTAAATTTAATATCTTAGTCGAACACCTGTCCTCGATTACCTTATCGCTTGTTGGTTTTGGCATATTACTGCAGAGAGGTAAAGTACGGTTTTAAAATGAGAAATAACGTTGCTAATAGCAAATAATTCGATTCATACAATTAACCCTCGCTATAGTTACTAAAATGTCTAAATACATATTAATATAATATATAATAACCTTTGAGAACACTGGGATATATGTGTTTATTCACGAACACAGTGTGAGTAACAGGTAAACAAGTGTATTCATTCATATAAGTTAAGTTACAATTTTTCTTGTGTATATCACAAAACCGGGCTTATTTAAATGATTGTAGAATTATATATCTTATTCTGATATGTGGTATATCTGACTAAATACACATTTAAGGTTTCCTGCGCTATGAAATGTACTGTCCGACTCTTCCTGTTTCTGTTTTTACAATTATTCTGGTATTTCTATGTGTTATAATTTTAAGGAATCACTACACTAGTATGCTATCTTTTATAAAAGGTTGTTTAGAGACACATGAGCTATACAGATACAATTACATTGAGGCACACTGGTTATCAACATGATTGAATTTCACGTAACTTTTCCACACATTTTTAACTATACTATTAAACCGGTTTATAGGAGGTATTTTCGCTGGATTCACTGTAATTCTTTATCGCTTTCGTAGGTAACATTTGTTTTTAAGAAACTGATACAGTTTGTTGTTTTTGTTTTGGGTAACATTTTGACTTCTATCGAACTGTCCTCTGGAGAGGGTGATAAAACTTAATAATCTCCGACCCAAAATACCTAGTGATTATTAATTTAATGGAATATGTTAAGATATAATAAGCGGAAAATCACCATAATGCCATGGTAATCCTAATATAAATTTAGGAGACGAAAACCATGGGAATTCTATTTAATTTTGCCTTAAATTTCGAAATAGTTAGAAATCTAGCCATGGAACCCTGCTTGTATTACCAACCAAAAATTAATGAAATACCCTAGAGCTACCAGAACCTTGTAGATTAGTTTTTATTAATTTTTCCTGGTTCTAAACACTTATTTCCTTTAATTAATTGAACTATTAGTAATGTTGTGCCGAATTAAAATAAGAGCTTGTCAAAATTTAAACTATTACGTCATTATTGTACATATTATAGGTACTTTGAGGATATCGTGATTAGCTTTGCTGTATGCAGGGGAAAGAGTGCGTACGGTCTTTTGTAATGGGCTAAAGAGAGACAGAAATATGGCTGTTTTTACTGTGATTTTTCTACTTAGATCCTGTTGAAATATCTTTACTTTTTCCCCGAAACCCTTCAGAGTGAGTGGGTGTTAGGTTCTCATTTTTTTTTTATGTGAAGTTAGTTTCAGCCTTGTAAAGGGATTATATCACTGCGAACTCTGTAGTAGCTGCCTTACATGGATTTTTGGCTTCTGTAGTATTGTTGGTCTTGGAGTAGGGTAGCAACAGTCGGATAGTCTCCGGAATAGATTCCACGTGGTCCTGGAGTAAGTCTGAGGGGAATGGTCACTAAGTAAAAAATCCACTAACATCAGGTTTTTTTTATGGGGCCACCCGTAAAGTTTTGGGGTATTGCTCCAAACCTTCGAGTTTTCCTTTGATTTTGGGCAAGTAGACCTGTACTGGCCGTTGCTTCATGTAGTGCGGTGTGGTGATTTGGACACTTTTAATGACTTACTTGTTCTGCCATATATGTGTAGATAGAGCTGACATAAAATGTTTTTTCAGATATATATTTGAAACTGTTATATTCTAAAACTCAGGTAGCACTTCTCATATAAGTTTGAGTTCATTCACGTATTCCATGGTACATGGCCAAACATTATTGCGTAATACTTTTTTTTATTATATATATATATATATATATATATATATATATATATATATATATATATTGAGGTCTTATTCTTTTATTCATTTTTTTTTTTAATTTAAATTGTTCGTATTAAATATAGGTACTTATAACATATATTTGGCTGAGTATGCTATGCTTGAACAAATGGTGTTTATTTAAATTATTATAACTTTAACATTTTGATTTTTGTTTTGTATTCAATGACTCCAATAAGCATTGTTATGTCATGCTAGGCATTATATTTCTTTTTTTAATTACAAATTAATTATTAATTTTAAAAAATAACCAATGTTTGTAAATTACCAATAGCTGGATACACACATCGGGATTGTAAAACAATTTTATTAAATATACTTTTGTGATTGATCGAAAAAATTAGCACCAGAGGACCTTGGTGCGTTAACAATTCGCAAACGTTTATCTCCCTAGACAAATGAACTGCAGGACGTGTCTGGTAAATCTAAAGGAGTATGTAACATCAAGGACTTAAAATATGCGTCAACGTTTGAGGAATAGTATAGTGATGTAATTTTTTATTCTCGTTCATTTCATTATGGTTATTTTACTTATTCATATTGTAAATAAAGTACCTATAGTAAAACATAATTTTAGTGTTAATTTTTACATCTTTCCGGCAAGTATTTAGGACCTGGTAATCTACAATAATGTATTTTACATTTTAAACAATTTTGTTACTTGCCCTAGATTGATGTTAAGCATAGATATATGACTCCTATTTCGGCATGCAGTTTTTTTCCATAATATGTAAAAGGCTGAGTTTTGGTGGATGCTGTCAGGTGCCGTCACAACGTTCTTCGCAAGACCTTTGGTGGTCTGGAGAAGAACAGACTGATTGGAAGGGTCGGCATGGGGGTTGGAGGTCTGACTCCTACATAAAATCTGCGTTAGAGTAGTCTTGCTATGATATCTGTCTCTGAGTCTCCTTTCATTCAATTTCCTACAATTTAAGACAATTCTCCACTTGGGTTTACCAAGGAAAGAATGAAGCACGAATTATTTTTTGATCAAGCATATATCTTGAATTTGATTTTGTACCTATTTTTTATGTATTTCGGGGTATCTATATGACCTATTATACATAGGAATTTCGTCTAGTTTTAAAATTGTGTTCGTTTTTTAGATTTAATCATTTCGACGTTAAAATTTTTCAAATTTTGATAATTATTAGCATTTATTTGGAAATCTTTAAAATCTATAGCACTTATAGGATCTAAAAAGTCTATAGACCTGAGTTAAACATTCGGGGATTTCTAATTCGTTTATTTTCGTGTAGGGTATAATTATATCGCCATTTGAAATATTTTTAATGGAATTTTAATAATTTGTTCAGATCTTGCTTTAACAGTGATGTTCGAAATGGCAGATGTTTAATGGTAAAAGGTCATTTTGTAAGTCAACATTTGCTTTAAGGATTTTTAGATTATCTATTCCTAATAGACAATCAAAATAACTATGGAAATTAAACAGATTGAATTTTACGGGATCTATCTTTACATTAAACATTTTAGCAAGAGAAATTGTGGTGCTAAAATATTCCGAAGAAGAAGTGCCATGTGCTGTAAATATTTGAAAAGGGCCATTCTTTGTAAATTTGCGAAAAATTTTTCGAGTTTATTTCGGGAAACACTATATAAGGGAGTTGGCTACCGTTATATGCAAAGGTCATTAGAATAAATCTGGGTGGTTTTTGTCCGAGGCGTCTATCTCAAAAAACTTGGGATTACAAGGTTCGGCGGATTCTACGGAGAATTCAACAAAACCTTCATTGTAGCAATTATGACTTTGTTGATTTTCATTTTCAAAGAAATAGTCGTTGCCTTACTGATTTTTACTATTATGCAATTTTTCGAACCCTAATTATTATTTTAATTTAATAAAATTAAATTAAATTATAATATTATTATATTGTGGTTGGTTATTCGTAAAATGAGATTTTGTAAACATACTATTTTGATTTATTTGGGGCCTGAATGTATTTCTTGTAAAGTATATACGATCTCAATTGAAATCGTTAAAAAAACATTTGGAACAGAAATTCTTTGTATCGGCGATACCGCCAACTTCGCGCAGTGGTGGCGCCAACTTCATTATTTATTACCACTAATATTTCTTTTTGAACAAATAAAAATATATTCTAAAATTATGGTTAGGTGATTTGCGAAATACAAATGTAAAATGATGATCAATAATGTCTCAGGATCTCAGAAAAAAAGTAAAAATATGTTTTGAATTTTAATGTAATATTAGAAATATTAAGTAATTCCTAATGAATATATGTACGTACTTTTATTAATACTTAAATACTGTATGTCCCGCCAAATATACTTATTTAACAAATAATACGTTTTTAGCCAATAACCGATAATATATTTTCAAAATATCGTGCAGCCATTCATTATTAGTTTTTGCAATTAATGGGATTTGTATTACTTTCAGGGTTCTTAGATGCCGAAAAAGATATTTTCTCGAATCCGTCGATGTGTCTGTCTGTCTGCGGCATAGCTAAAGAAATACTTATCTGATTGACTTCAAATTTTGGTACAAAATTAAAAGTCATATAGAGATGACCTGGTAATATTTTGGAAAAAATCCATATAGCTGAACAAAATGGCGGCCTAGTTAAATGTTTAAAAAAATATTGCTGAAAAATTACTTAGTTAATTTACCTAAATTTTTGCAGAAAAATTAACTGTGACATGGGGACGAACTAGTAACATTTTGGTACCAATCCAAGATAGCAAAACAAAAGGGCGCCCTCATAAAATATTTGGGTCAATCTTGCAACTTATCTTGAAGCTGTCCCTTTATCGGAAGTGACTGAAATTTGGTATACATACATAAACCAGAGGACAATACAACAATATGTTGTCCAATTATGAATATCTTATACAGGGTGCTTACAAAATATTGCTAATAAGTTCAAAAAAGTTTCCCTTTTAGGAATTTGGTATATATACATAAACTTGATGACGATATAATATTATGGTGTTGAATATCTTGTCTTGTATAATGTAGAACTATATAAACAAGTGACAAGGCAATATTATGGTGGCAAGTCTAAATATTGCTGGAAAGTACAAAATAAAATATATGTGAAAATATTTAAATATTACCAAAACACAGAACTTTTAAAAGTTTTGTGTTTATGTAATTTTATTAACCCGAAAAATAGAAATATTAAAATAAATTTAAATTAGCAAATATAAACAATATTTAAAAAATGTTATACTGGATTATCCTAGCCGTGGTTTTATTTAAATAGGGGTGGTAAGTGAATTAATGTATGTATATATATATATATATATATATATATATATATATATATATATATATATATATATATATATATATTAGATCTCATCGATAAAGTTATATTGTATACATATATACAGGGTTATTCAAATGCCCTGTATATTATTGCATTTTTGTAATGTCTTGAAAATTTTAAACACTTTTGCATGGTATTTCCTATACCTAAATTCAACTGACTTTGAGAAAATGCCACCTGAAAATTGACATGTTTTACTGTTTAAAGCTCTGTTACTCCAAAACATCTCCACTTACATCAAAACGGATTGCACTTTCCTATCTTAGTTTTTAGTTACCTATCATCTGATACCAGTTTTAACTTCGATAGGAAATGTCAAATTTTGACAGCTTCTGTCAAATTTAAAATAGGTATCAGGAGATAGCCAACTAAAAAGCAAAATCGGAAATTGAAATCCATTTTGTTGCAAATTAAGTCGTTTAGAAGCTATAGAGCTTTAAAACGTCAATTTGAATTTAGGTATAGGAAACATCAAAAAAAATATTTAGAATTTTCAGGCCAATATTAAATTGCAATAATATACAGTGCCGTCCATTTAAAAAACGGATGTTGATATCGGTTTCACTTAGAAGCGGCAGTACCGCATAATTTAAAATATTTTAAAAATAGAGTTTATGTTTACTTATGGCCAAAGCCAGATGTTCAAGATAGTCTGTTTATTGGTTCTCCAAATTCATGTTCTCCACATTTATCAAGAAAAATGACACATATTAAGAATAATATCACGTTTATAAACTTATTACCAATTTAGTTACGAGGACAGTTCCGGGTAAAGTCACTTTACCGATTTTTGTATATTGCAAAAAAAATAATGTTTAAAAAACAATTCGTGGTATTAAAATAAATAATATTATGTACATATTTCTAGTTTACTGAAGAACGTTTAACGGACATTGAGGGTACATTGACTATTTTACATATATAACAACTAGCGGGAACCCGCGACTTCGTTCGCGTATGTCGACAATGAAAGGGGTAGAAAAAGGAACTTAAATCCTCTTATTTAAGTACTTCTTAAGATCCGTTTTTATATAATACCATGTATACATTAAAAAAAAATAAAATATGTAAAAAATAAAATAAAATGCACTTATTAAAGCTTTTTTTTTGAAAAACTAACCGTTTTGTAAATAATAAGAAGTGTAATATTCTAGGGGCCGGGCGGTTTTACCCCTCGAAATTTGAGGTTCGTAAAATCCCATTTTATCAAATCTTTACATCATACATTCAACCCCTGTGCCAAAGTTCAGCTTTTTACGTCAAGAGGTTTGAGTGGGATTGTGATTAATCAATGGCCCAATATTGAACCACCCTGTACAATTTTTTAAAAAAATCTTATAATACGTAAAGTATGAAAATAAATTACCCGAAATCCTAAGCGTTTCTTTTTTAATAGAAAATAATTTAATACTTAACGGGCGGTTTCATCCCCTTACAAGTCTTTTAAAAAATTATACCTTATCGAACCCCTACACTCTGTAGCTAACCCGTATTTAAAAATGCCCTTATTCAAGAGTTTTTTTCAAAAACTAACCGTTTTGTAAATAAAAAAGATTTTAATATTCAAGGGGCGATTTCACCCCCTTTACTACCTTTACACCGTACAATCACCCTCTATATCGAAATTCAGCATTTTATGTCAAGAGTGACCCGATTTTTTAAACACCCTGTATTAATTTTTAAGTATCTTTAAATGTGTAAAAAATAAAAATAAATAACACCTATGCAAGATCGTGATTAATCAGCGACCCGATTTTTTAAAACACCCTGTATAACAGTTTCGAAGTTTTAAAATAAAATAAATAAACAAAATAAGATCTGAGAAGAAAGAAAAATTAACCATTTTTTAGATACAAAATATTGTGATATTTAAGGGTGCGCTGTCACCCCCTTGGAATTTGAGTTCCGAAAAGTATCTTCTTATAGAACTTCTACATCGGGTAATCAATCTGTGTGCCAAAATTCAGCTTCTTATGTAAAGCGGTTTGAGCAAGAGCGTGTGTAATCAGTGAGTCAATTAAGGATTTTATATATTAGTATAGATAGATAATAAAAACAATAACATTAAACCAAAGTTAATTTTTGAGAATATTTCAAATCTACGCCCGGAGCCTGCAAATGGCATTTCTTAACCAATATCGAATAAACAACTGGCACCATGGAACGAAATAAATTAGCGAGATTTAACCCTTTTTACCCTTTTGCAATTTAAGAATACAAAAATTTACGCGCCTACGAAAATATCGTGTTAAATTTTATCAGTTATCGCCCATACCGCAGAAAATAAATGCATCCTAGAAATTTGGAACCAATGAAAACCTGTCATTGACCAATTGAATGCGTCGCGTCGGGTTGAATAATTCGCTAACAGGCTCACATCAAGTCCACGTTGACCCGAGGAGGACGAATATGAGGAGCTGTCAATAAAAATAATGCTATTTTCTTTAAATGTGGTTTGTGGTACATTGATCTTACCCCGATTTTTGAGCAATTTCAATTGACTTCGTATAAACTTTACAAGTAGACATTGGTGTGGGTTTCGATAACGGTTGAGAGTTTGTTTGATTAGGTTTAAACACATTGTAATTTGAAGGGCCGGGGCTAGAATAATTTCTGGGTACAAATCGGTTATACACAAATTGTGCAGTGATTTGTTGTGTATGTAGATGGTTTGAGAGCGAAATTTTGTTTTAAGACTTGCGATCTGATTTTTTGTGTTCTGTAGGTAATGTTTTGAATTTGAAAATCATTTGTTAACATATTCAGAGCACAGTTTAAATTAGTAGGGTCTTCAGTACGCATCAGAGAACCTATCGGTTCCTTAAGACCACGTGAAAATACTCTTAAAGGTAATTTATATCAATATTCAGATAAAACTAGAGCTTGTATTTCATAAGCTCGAGCAGCGATTTGAGCTATTTGTAATTTTAACATTTTTTAAACTTTATTGAAGAAATCAAATGCGTTTTCTTGTCTAAGTTCGACCACTTCTATGTTTAAGGCAAAAATATCACGTTTATCAGCATAGGTGTTTAAAAGATTTTTGTTTAAGTCTGCCCATACATTAATTATACAGGAACAGATAACGCCTTGTTATTTTATTTAAAGTTTTCGGGAGCTAACCTCTAAATAACAAAGAATGACTCACAGCAAAATCTTCAGAATGATATCCATGCACTTAAGTTTGATATACACTCAAATAATCTTGCGTTGCTGATGGCTATAGTCTTTTCTGCGAAAGCGAAGCTAGTTTCTGCCCGTAGAATATACGAATTTTCGACGTTTCACTACTCTTTTCGCGAACCCGTGAAACTTATTTTTCAAAAGTCGTAAAAACGAACCGATTTTCTTGTAATAATAATAATAATAATACTTTTATTTCACCAAGAAAACAGATGTACATAAAAAATATACCATCGCTCATTGGAGAAAACGTCAAGATTGGATTTGAAAGATGCAATCCAGGGCGATGGGAACCACGTGGCTGGGTCCCTTCGGAGTCGCTCATCGACTCACACACTGGCACAACACGACCGGGCAATGGAAATGGACATGCTTTTGGTATCAGACGAACGCAAGCAAACAGAGTAAATTGACTACTGGAGCATCAGGCAAGAGGGAAGTGAACCCATTTGCGAAATGAGACTCGATTCAGAGAACACCACCTAAAACGTGTACGTTTTCTTTTCCTGGGGATAATGAGCAAGAGCTCATAGAAGCCCCAAAAGTTAAGAGTTTTAGCTTGGAACAAAGCAACAAAAGAAAAAAATTAACATGCAGTAGAAGACGATAACGATGAGTCAAAATACAGAGCCCCACCTAATGATACTTTGGAAAGAATGTTCTAACAGATAAAGAGATTAGACCGTGTAGTTAAGGATATATACAAACCTAAACAGGAGATTTTATAAGGAAACTCGTCTTGTATACTGAGCAGCTGCAAAGCAAGAAAAAATAAGATTGGCAGACGATTGGTCAAAAAGATTAAAACAATTTAGAGAAAGTTCTTCTCAGAGAAAATTAGAATGTTCGCAGACAGATTCAACTGAACTAAAGCAGAGTGGCCATGAATTACAAATCGAAAACAAAAATCTACGTAAACAAATTCATGATATGGGGATGGAACGTAAGAAGAACATAGAAGCAGAAATTCAACGAACAAACGACAAGTGTGACGAGTGCAAACAAACGTAGAGACTAAATTCAGCTAAAGAGAAGCGAAACATATGACAGTTTTCAGGTACTAAACGAAGACGACTGGATAAATGGTGTCCTCCAAAAAGCACCTATTCAGAGGGCGTTCCTTTGGGAAACTCCCACGGAATACCAACTGACACTTCCTTGCTCTACACAAATAGAGAGCAGAAATGCAGAAATAAGAAGAGCCACAGAAAAACTTGGTGGAAAGGATGGTCCGAGGAAGCAAAATAGAAGACCAGGGGAAGTCGCTCAAACGAGGTACTCATTAAGTTACCCGGATGGAAATTACGTTCACGGCTGAGAAACATTTACTATCCAATTATTTCTAAAGAAACACACGAAGAAGCAAAAGATGAACATCTCTTTAACGTTATTAAAAAGATAAAATAACTTATGATTAGAAATCAACACACAAAAATGGCAATCCCCGAAATGGAAGGAGTACTAGGACACATAGTAACCACTATGATAGACTTCCTTTTCTCTGACACTGGAATGGAAGTTCTGATATGGAAGGGAACGGAGTCAGGAAATCCCCCAAAAAGAGCAAGACTAAGTACAGAAGCTGAGAAAATTGATAAACGGCTCAAACTTAGGACAAGGCAAGACGCAGAATAAAAATGAAAGACGTAACCTTCCCAGATCTACTGGAGAAATCGGAGTAGAAGTTAAAGAGGTTAAAAAACCAAGAAACGGGGAACTGCTTTTGACAGAGTTGATATTCTGAAGCGAGAAATAACAAATAAAATACCTGGGGTTACTGCAACTATGCTGGTAAATAAAAATATCTTACCTATTAATGGAATGGGTGAAGTAATGATAGAAGAAAAAATCAGGGAAGTCGTAACAAAAGCCATTCAAATCAGACCGGAAGCGGTAGAGGTGAGGGCTCTTCGCCCAGCATATGGCAGTAAAATAAACGTAACCGTCAAAGTATCAGAACCTGACGCCGAGAAACTAATCCAAATGGACAAAATTAGAATTGGATTAGTCATGTGCAACAGAGTAGAGCGACAAAGGGAAGTCAAATGCGTTATGTCCTGGCAATTAGGGCATACAAAGAAGGAATACAAAGGAACAGACAGGTCATCTTTGTCTGAGGTGCTGAAAAGGACACAAGGCAGCGAACTGCAGCAACGAACCTTTTTGTGTTCTGTAAACAGGCAGGACATCAGACAGGAAGTCAGAAATGTAACACGAACCACTGATATAAAACAGAAACATCATAATTACAGTCAAATTCCTACAAATCAATATAAACAGGAGTCGCAGGAAACAGAAAAGATTGGATTTATGATGAAGAGGTAGATACTGCGATAAAGGTACTTAATAGCGAAATACCAATCTTAAAACAGGACTCGGCACAGGCGTCGCGTTTATAAAGACAAAGGAATTCACAGTCTATAGCTGTTATTGTAGTAATAAATTTAATATGTACCAAGATATTTACTGTAATTTGTGACTGTTTCTTTTATATCACACATATCTTATACCTATTTGTTTTTTTTTTGGTGTTTTTTTTATAGCAATAGACTTGCAAAAATTTACACAGTTTTTTTTTATATATAGTTAAATTTATCCTCTCAATATATCAGCTGTCGAAAGCATCGAACTGTTGCAGGTTTGACCCATACACTAACTAAACTTAGCAAAATCCATGCCAAGAAGAAGAAACCCAGTGGGAAAGAAACCTGTGTACTGGTGGAATGAGGAGGTGGACTTCCTCAAAACCTGATGTATCAGAAATGATTCGATAACTTTTGATTGCCTTCGTACGGCCGAGTTTATAGACTTCACTGAAGCAAGGCAAGCCAGTTTTTCTGCACCGTGGAAAAGGGCGAGGGTTGTTCTTCTGAAAAAAGAAGACAAGCCTTTGGATCAAGGATCATCTTATACACCGATATGTCTTTTGGATGCCGAAGGCAAACTGTACGAGCACCTCATCATCACCAGGTTAAAATGTGAACTAACCAGGACAGGAGGACTGGCAGTAAGACAATTTGGTTTTAGGGAGGGACATCAGATAACGGATTAACATTAATGAAGAATAGCAAAAGAAACAGAGGCCTACACCCACGCGCATAGGAGATTATATGCTGTAATCACTCGAGATATTAAAAACGCCTTTAACAGGCATATCTTTCTGGAAGCAGAGGGAAACACCAGAACAAAAAATATCACTAGTGGGGATCTGTGTTAGGACCGACCTTCTGGAACATACTATATAATCCACCATTAGAAATGGATATGCCCGAGGGCGTAAAATTGATAGGCTTTGTAGATGATGTAGCGATGGTGGTAGTCCCGAAGAGTGAAGACAAACTGATGTCTAGTATGTCTAGTATCATGTAGCAGTCAATCGTGTTTTTATCTTTGGAGGTATGAACTTGAAACTTGATATACTTATATATTTAGATATAAGGCTAATTTTGAAGAGTAAACATTTTTCTGGTTTTACCGGAATCTTTGTTATTTTTAAAGGAACCCCGTATATTTTTAAACACTATCGTGTTGTAAATATTGTGTGCGCCACTGCTTTAGTAAACATCGTTGTAATTAGCTCTGTTCTTGATACATTCGCATAATTTCTTAAACTTTTAATTCCTTGGGAGTTTCTGGAAATCCTGTTCTGGAGTCTGTGCATCCTGTGACATGAAGGCAAGTTTCGTTGATTTTTCCAAGGGGCCTAATTGTGTGTAAATGTTTGTCCAAAATACGTTTTGAGTCCTGGTGCTACCGTCTGCACGCTGATCTATCTGTTGCTCAACTTAAAAACTCCTTTCATTTCTAACGTTTGCAAATTTCTGCTATTGGTGTTACCATCCTACCTATAATCTCTATAGCAACGTTAGAAGATCCCTACCGCTCGATTGAAGAAGTAAAATTACAGAATGCTGAAATAAAAGCAGAACTTGGTGCTCTGCAAGTGAGCGTAGGACACGATATTACTAACCCGCACGAGAAGATGGCAGCCCTAGAGCAAGAGAATCAAAATTTAAAAACTAAAGTTCTGCAATCAGAAAGAAGACTAAAGAAATATAACCTGGTATTTTATGGTCTTGGGGAACAGCCAAATGGGAATGAGCAGTCAAATTTGAATAAATAAAAAAAAAAAAATAATAGTTGAATTTTTAAACTATTCCAGAAAGACAGACATTCTTAAAAATGCACCTTTGTTTAAAAATTCTAAAATTTTTGTCACGAATGATTACACAAAGGACGACTACAACAACAAGAAACAATTATTAGAATATGGTAAAACTTTTAAAATCAACCAAATTGACGCCACAAAGTTTGTTAGTGAAATACAATATCTACAACCTGGAAGAAATAAAACATCTACAACCACATGAGATAGTCGCATACCATCATCGAAAACTGTCTTTTCAAAATAATACGCGAAGGTTGCGTACTACATCAGTCAGTTCACAGTCATCGCAGCGTATCGACGTCTCTGGTGGTACTGGGAATGGTAGCAGCACCAGCGCAATGGTTTCGGCTGGCCTATTTAATGCGCGTACTGTAGAAAATAATCGCGCTGGAGGAGCGTTGGATTGAATCTTCGTGGCGGTGGAGTTGAATTATACGTTAAAAATTCCTTTATATGTGAAATTAAATATTTTCATATTCATAACGCCTCCGGCCTGGAATCTCTTTGTGTCCAGGTATCATTGTAGGTGTAATCTATCGCCCTCCTGACACAAATTTAAGAGACGCTCATTGATATAACCTGCACGAATATGTCTGACCTAGTTTCGCCTCGGGTACTTTGGATACCAGTTGTCTTTCGGACCACCAGTTAGTTTATTGTAACCTTAAATTAAAAGTTAAACAAAAGTTTGTAACATTCCGCTACTTTAAGAATTTTAATCAGGTGGTTTTTGAACGTGACTTGCAGCACATAAATAACGATGTCATCTGTTATATAAATAATATTGATGTAAAAATTGAATTCTTGACCTATGACATTTTAAGTCGTTTTGAACACAATGCGCCGTTTAGCACAGTAAAGGTCAATAAACCTCCCTCTCCTGGGCTAACCTCAAATCTCACAGCCATTCTGAAGCAAAAAGATATAGCCTTCTCCAAATTTAATCACACAAAACTGAAACTAATTGGTTAGAATATAAGAGACTAAGAAATTTTTCACTCTCATGTGTAAGGCAAGAAAAGGGTACGTATTTGCCTCATTACAAAATAATGATAAATCACTGTGGTCTGCACTTAAGAATATTTAATAAACAATTTCTTCGCAAGTGTTTTTGCAAATCTAACAACTCTATTGAAAAAAATACATTTTTATAAGAACAACAAAACTAAAGACAATTTACATTTTAATTTTCAACTTACACATTTTTGGACCGTAAAAGAAGCAATTAATTCTATTGAGTCAAATGGTAGTGGAAACGACAATATTTCCCTAACTATGATTAAATTCTGCGTACATAAAATCTTGCATCATATAACTCACGTAATCAATTGCTGTCTGAAAACAAGATACTTCCCATCATCCTGGAAGCTATCGCTTGTTTGCAATTTGCCGAAGGTGTCTAAAATTCTGGAAAAGATAGCCTCTTGGCAGATGACAACTTATTTACTTAAATATATAATATTTTTCCTAAGTTTCAGAGTGGCTTTAGGAGAATGTTTAGCACCACCTCCGCTCTTTTAGACCTTACTGACAATATTTTTCGAAGCCTTGATAAGAGCATGGCTGTGGTCTTGGTGGCATTAGACTTTTCGAAAGCCTTCGACACTATAGATTACGACCTTCTATGTGGAAAATTGCACTTTTATGGTTTTGATAAAACCACAACTAATTTATTTAGATATCATCTTTCAGGGCACTCACAGTGTGTAGTACTTGACGGTGAACGGTCAGAGAACTGGGAGGTAATCTCGGGTGGTCCTCAGGGATCAATTTTGAGACCCCTTCTCTTTACTCTTTACACAGTGCATCTTTTCGAACAAGACTTAAATTGCTGCCCCCGCTCCTACGCAGACGATACTCAGGTGTTGTTTCCTTTTGATTACAGTGACATTACGGATCTTCAAACTATCATTAATAGTGATTTGGTGATCATACTTGAGTACTCAAGAACTCATAATTTGAAACTGAATGCTAACAAAACAAACATAATAGTTTCTTGTTCCCAACGCAAGCACATTCAGAATAATAAGAAGAGACAGCGTTGTATTGCAATATTCAGGGCAGGTAAAAGTTCATTTCATCACTTTGGATGAAAGGCTAAAATTTTATGATCATATATCAAATTTAGTTAGAATTGCTTATTGTAAACTCAGAGTAGTCCTTTATACTAATAAATTAATTCTAAATTTTAAATTGCGTAAAAAGTTGTCGGAAAGTTTAGTCTTGTCAGTTCCTAATTATTGCAGCATTGTTTACTATCTCTGCCTTGAGGTCATAACAAAAAAAGGGTTCAAAGCATTCAAAACACATGTTGTCGTTTTGTATTTGGACTCCGTAAATTTGATTATATTTCCCATAAATTCGTCGAACTAAATTGGTTAAAATTTATTAAAATCATACAACTTCATTACTATACATTCTTGAATAGGTTGTTTATAAACTATGAACCTATGTATCTCCGTGAAAAACTTATAGCTAGAAGCGCAGTACATGACCTAAACATACCATCGTCTACCAATCTCACAATGCCGATTCACTTCACCGCTCTGTTTCAGAATTCTTTTATATTCAACGCTGTAAAATTGTATAATTCCCTTAGTATACATTATAAATCATTTCTGCCTCTGGCGTTCCGGTGAAATATCAAAATCGGCCTTTATCATAATCAACTCATTACTCTGATTATTCTGATTTTTTTCTTAGTTTGATTTTTACTATGCAGCCCGGTTAATTAATTCTGTTATTAATTCTTCATTGCCCTCCTTCGTTTCTTTAAATGAACATTATTAGTAAGTATATATATATATATATATATATATATATATATATATATATATATATATATATATTATTATTTATATTGCCATTATTATTAATATTTTAGATAAGTTTATTGTTAATAACTTTCACTAGTAACATAACAGCAGCCTTAGGCTAAACTTCGCCATTTACATCTATTTATAATCTTGTATTATATCATGCCATTGTAAAAATGATCTAAATAAAAGTCGTTAAGTAAGTATCGTATTCAGCACAAAATTTGCTTTTCAACGACATATCACAAGTTGGCTTTTGTTTTTGAAATGGTGAAAAACCACGATTTTAAAAAACAAAATAGCTACTCTACAGTAATAATCTAATAACGGTATCTGTCAAAAAATGTATTTACCATGTCAGTATTAGAGTGTTTCTTTATATGTTATAAAGTTGGTAAAGCACTCGTATTTGTTTAAACAAAAATGTCAAGATTTATATATTTTTTTTTAAATCTTTTTTTAAACCAACTTCTTAATAGAAAACCTACATTTTAATACACCTAATATTAGACTAGTTACCTTCTATTCTATATAATGTTCGCAATATCGCCTCAAAATCAATCGAAATAATTTTATTTAATAAGTATGCCCTATGGTTTTTGTAACTTTTTCTTAATTTTAATAAATAATACCTATATTACTCGGAAAAAAGAAGTTCTAACATTTATAAAAGAATACACTTAATAAACACTATGTATCAGCAGTATTAATACATTTACTCTTCAATATGCTGTCCTTGTCTATTATGGCATAACCTAACTCTTCTTATTAGCTCTCTTTCGACGTTCTCTAAATGTTGATGACTTATACTGTCCAGGGCCGTTTGTATGCGTTGTTCTATGTCTTGTATTGATGTGGGAATTTTTTCATACACTTTATTTTTTATGTAACCCCGAATGTTGATATCCAGCGGAGTAAGGTCCGGCGACCTCGCTGGCCATCTATCTGGACCACTAGAACCAATCCAATGTTCACCAAAATGTTCCTATAATAACTGTTGAATTGTGAGCGGGTGCGCCATCTTGCTGAAAATACATTCGGCGATTGAAGTTCAGGGGCAGGTTGTCTAAATAGTCCTGTATCTGATTTTCTAGAAATTCCAAATATCTTTCTTCGTTGAGAGGTTCATACAAAATATCGGTCCTACAAGTTCTGTCCCAACCACATCAAGCTACACATTAACGCCAAACCTTTCTTGGAATCTCGTTTCCCTGATAAAGTAGGGGTTTTCCGTAGCCCAGTATCTGAAATTGAACATACCCAAATTTGTAAAACGGGATTCCTCCGTACGTAAAATAAAATTGTGAAATTGGTTGTCGTTAGCTTCATGTTCCAAAAACCACTTACAAAATATTAATCTCCTATTAAAATCATTTTCATAAACATTGTGGTGGATTGCGTATTTAAATGATTTAAATTTATATTTCTTTAGAATTCTTCCGGTGCTCTCACACATGCATTTGTTACGTCAAATTCAACAAACACTAATACCATTGGCTTTAAATAGTAAAGACCCGCAACTTTCTGCAAACTACTAGTCTTATGAACCAGGGCGCTAAAAATAAGCACCTGTGGGCGCTTAACTCCGCTGGTTTTTGATTGGTCGACCATTGCCATGGTAACGCGGTGCTACAGCCGCCGGGGTGGATCACACGTGCTGCCTTGTTGCCAACTTATGCAGAACCTCTTAAAATAACGAATTGTGTATTGCTCTCATGTAGAATATTTACTAGCTTTTATTTCACTTCAGACTTTCCTAACTAAATAACTAAGAATCAAATTTTATCTATTTTATAATATATAATATATTTGCAGGATGTGTCTAAATTTATTGATTTCTGAGAAAATATATTTTTGACAAAGTTGGGGCATGAAGCAGGAATATACTTTACATTATTGAAAGTTAGGTCAGATATACAGCATGAGCAAGAAAAAAATCGATTTTGAAAATCCAATCTTATAAATCGAGTTCAACGCACATCCTGATGTTCGATTAAGCTAATATTTTATACACATGCATAATGTATAACATAACTCCTAAAAAACATATGAAATGCAGTATTATGATAAAATATTACAGGACCCGTATACTTAGGCATGATGATCAAATTATATTTTTTTAATATTGAAGTTTTTACCAATCTTAAAAGCTTGTCTCAAAAAAAAATTAGTACTTATCTCAATAGGCGTCTCGCAAAAAGTTTATTGAATTGTTAATTAATTTATTAAGAAAATGTTGTGATCCAATCAGGCAATCAAATCGCAATACCTATGTGAATATGTATCTACCTTTATTAGAATGTTTTATTAAAAGCATTGCACGATTGGAATTATACATAAGAATAGTATCTAATCGTATTTTTTTTTATTTCAAGAACCCCTTAAATGCCAAAAGACGTTTGTTTTTAATTTCCGTCGGTCTGTTTGTCTGTCTGTCTAGATTGTACTACTTATTGGAAAGTAAATTTAGAAAATTCCTAAATATAATTCCACTACTTCGGCGATCAACTTGACCTAGAAATAAGCATCAAATCTATTTTTAGAATTATAAGAAAATCAATATCCCGAACCGGCTGAAAGGAAGAAGTGCGATCTGGTACGGTACTCAGTCGAATTGTTAGTCCGAAACATGTTGTTTGAACGTCTCATGTAAAGTTTTAAGTTTTATTTGTTTGTGGCGTATATTTTGTATTAATGTTTTGTTTACAAATCGGGGTGTTTTTTTTTAAGGAATTCGTGTAAAGATATTTTACAGTAAAATTTAACCCAAATTAAAAATATGTCGGATCTAATTCAATCTGGATATAATTGAATTGGTACCGACTTCAAAAAAGGAAGAGTTGTAATCGTGAAATAATCATCCTCCGAGATTTTTTCAGATCTTCAGGTTTCAGGGTCCCTAGATGCCATAACATTCCGTCGGTCTGTGTGTTCGCAGCATAGCTAAAAAACTACTTACCCGATTGACATCTGGTGAGAGCCTGGTAATTTTTGGTAAAAATCCAATATGGCCAAACAAAATGGCGGTCTAGTGACATGTTAAAAAAAATATTATTAAAAAACTACTTATCCAATTTACCTCAAATTTTGCACAAACATCAAATATTATGTTAGAATCAACCGGTAACATTTTGGACCAATCCAAGATGGCGGCTGAACAAAATATTTAAAAATTCAGCCTGAAAAACAGCTTAATGGATTGATTTAAAATTGTGTGCCGGAACTAATCGTGGTGTAGGGATCAACTAGGGAAATTGTGGTACTAATTCAAGATGGCCGAACAAAATGGCGGCAAAAATAAAATGTTTGTAATCGTGAAACAATCTCAGGTTTAACATATCTTCACGTTTTAGTGTCCCTAGATGTTAAAAATATGTTTTATCAATTATGTGTGTCTATCTGTCGGTCTGTCTGTTTGTCTGTCAGTTCGCGGCATAGCTTAAAGACCACTTATCCGATCGAGTTCAAATTTTGATAAAAAATTAAGGGTCATATGAGAATGATCTAGTAATATTTTGGTAAAAATCCAATATGGCGAAACAAAATGGCGGTATTTGACGATGTGGAAACTACTTATTCAGTTTATTTTAAATTCTGCGTAAAAGTCATGGATGGAACAAAATGGCGACCAATAAAAATGTTTGAAAAGACAGTATATGTAATACATATATACTGTCACTATTACTGAACCGAATTGGGTCCCATTTCACTTATACTTTACTATTCCCAACAAAAAATTATAACGAGTGAAGTTCCGGGTAAAGTAAATTTACCGATTTTTTTTGAACGTCGGTTACAGTTAGTGATACATTGACCGATTTGAATAAATTTTTCAGGAAGTATTCAGGAGAATACCGGGGTGGTCATATAGTAAGCATAAAAAGATTTTGAATCCCTTCCCGCGATAACTTTAAATTGGGGGATTCATTACTTAGTAATGATATTTCTGGTGTCATAAGTTTAAATGTGTTTAAAATAGCAAATAACTTTATTCTTGGCACAAAAAGTTTATGCGGAGGGAGTAACGGAAAAATATCAATTTTCATATAGTTTTCGTGGTGGGACACAATGTGCAATTTTACTATTTTAATTTTTAACCGTTGGGATTGCTGATTTACTATGCATGTCATGATATCGTTTATCCATAATATTAGTTAATGTGATTTTAAATGCACCGATTACTTCGGGGAGGTTGTAGCCAACATAGATGATTATTTAAAGAAGTTTTTAGTGTGGTACCGGGATTATTCCGTAGCAAATATATTTAAAAAAGTAAAAATGGAGTAATGACGCCACTTTAAATTATTTTCTTCCAGAGAGTTTTCGCGCACACTTTTAAATGCCTTAATATATATTGAAATTTGGAACATGAAACTGTAATTAATCAAAAAATGTATTTTTGATGTAGTTGGTGGTAGAGCCCTGATCTACTGGAAGGCAATAATTTTCCTGGTCAGGTTAATTCGCTAGGTAATTACAAATTTTAGTGAATGTTAATAATATTAGATAAGATTATTCTTATCTAATATTATTATATAACTAAAAAAATATATGTTCTGAAGTATCATGTTTCATATTTTTCGATGTTTTTAGGGAAATGAACTTTACTTCTACTAATCATATTAATTTGTGGCAACGAAAACTTGTTTGTATTTTTTATAACTACGTATAGTCTGCACTTTTAAATATACAGTGTGTATCAGCCAAATGGAATAAATTCGATAATAAATAAATATTGGCGTGTTCGGAAAAACGCTTGGACCCGTCGATTGGTATTTTTAGTTGCTCATTTTCTCCAATAAAAACTTTTTATACAGGGTGTGTCCTGTAACAGTGGTCAATGCCAACTTTCTTATTTCAAATGCAACACCCCGGATATTATTTAATTTTTGGATTCTTTAGGAGATTCTAAACATATTTTATGTTCAATGTCCTATACCTATCTTCAACTATTTCGGCAATATTAAGTGTTTTCCAATTTATTGCAAAAATTAAGATTAAAAAAATAAAATTATTTATTTCTTCATAATGTATAAACAAAAGTAAAAAGTTAATTTAGGAACTGTTGAATATGCTCGCCGCGAACGTCTTGGCAAATTCCTAATCTTAAATAGAAATTTCTTCTAACGTTATTTAGCATCTCAGGCGTGACCGATCTAATCGCAAGCGTTATTCGTCTTCTTAAGTCAGCTAAGTCGAGGGGTTTAGTTTTGTATACAACATTTTTAATATGTCCCCATAAGAAAAAGTCTAATGGCGTCAGATCAGGGGATCGCGCTGGCCATTCTATCGATCCTCGTCTCCCTATCCACCGATTTGGAAATATTCCGTTGAGGTACTGCCAGACATTAATTTGGTAATGGGGCGGTGCTCCATCTTGCTGAAACCATATCATATTCGCTGGAACTTGTGGGTTTGCTGGATCCGGATACAAATTTGTCAAAGTTGGCACGACATTATTTTGGAGCAGTGCTAAATAATTATCGCCATTCAAATTGCCGTCAATGAAAAAGGGGCCTATGATATGATCCCTAACAATTCCTGCCCAAACATTAACCTTTTCAGGATATTGAGTATGTTCTTCGCTGATCCAGTGAGGATTTTCCCTAGACCAATAGCGGCAATTTTGGCGATTTACATGACCGTGAAGTGTAAAGGTGCACTCATCCGAAAACAAAACATGTTCTAATTGAATAACATTGTTATCTAACATAGCCATCATTTGTTCACAAAAATAAGTTCTCCTATCATAATCGTCTTCCATGAGCTCCTGAGTTGGTATCACTTTATAGGGATGCATTTTATTTTCTTTTAATGTTCGAATAATCGACGAATGGCTAATATCGAACATTGCGGCGGCTTGTCGACTAGAAATATGTGGGTTTTCCTCAAGCTCAAGCATAATATCCAATTTAGTATCATCATTTATTGAATTGGCAGCTGCTTTTTTTATCTGCCTCACATGTCCAAGCTCGCGAAACTGCTTTTCTATTTTACTAATTGTCCCTTGGGATATATGCGGCAAATTTGGAAATTTTTCATGAAATAAGCGAGCAACTTCCACTTGTGTTCGTGTGTTATCTCCATAACCAATCATTTGTAGAATTGTTATTTTATGCATTTCTGTTAAATGAACCATTTTTCTGACATTAGGTATTATGCAGTTAACGAAATTCAAAAGACTATGACACTGACACTGACAACTACTGTCTTGCAAAGAGAAAGGCCAGGCATTTTACACAAAAGTAAACAAAACTGGTTGTTTTTGTTCCATATCAATAAAAAGGAACGCTAAAATGGTTTTTGCTTACATTCTTAATATGAAGACCTAAATGGTAAATAAGTATTGAGTGTGTTGTAGCGAATTTTTGTAATCAAATAAATAGTTCAGTAACCAGAGCCACTTTCATGAATAATAATAAATTCGAAATAAATAAAATAAAAATAAATTTGAAAACACTTAATATTGCCGAAATAGTTGAAGATAGGTATAGGACATTGAACATAAAATATGTTTAGAATCTCCTAAAGAATCCAAAAATTAAATAATATCCGGGGTGTTGCATTTGAAATAAGAAAGTTGGCATTGACCACTGTTACAGGACACACCCTGTATAAAAAGTTTTTATTGGAGAAAATGAGCAACTAAAAATACCAATCGACGGGTCCAAGCGTTTTTCCGAACACGCCCCCATTTATTTATTTTCGAATTTATTCCATTTGGCTGATACACACTATATATATATATATATATATATATATATATATATATATATATATATATATATATATATATATATATCATTAGTTATTCTGGTAAAATTTTATGTTCATTGGACTCCAAAACCTATGTCTAGGTCTCAGGAACCTTGAGCCTGACATTTACAATAAAACCGATTTAAAAAACACTGAAAAGTAAAAAATAATACTTAATTCAATCTTGGAAATGTAACTTCATGAAGTCGGCGTCAAACTAATAAAAACTGTAAATTTTGATGGTGACATTAAACACTAATTAGATCTTAGTTAGAGAGAGAGAAACAAAATAGCGGCTTAATAAAACATTTAAAAAATCTGCTTCAAAAAACTACTTATTAGAATGATTTCAAATCTTGTGCTAGAATTAAGTGTGATATAGAGGCGAACTGGTAAAATTGTGGTACGAATTCAATATGGCGTTCCTATATGTCAAAAAATGTGTTTTCTCCTCGATGGTCTGTTTGTCTATCGATCTGTCTATATATATCACATTTCGTGAAATATCTAAAATCCTACTTACCAGTAAGTTAGTATTAATTTTTTTAACCTCAAAACTGTAAAAAGTAATAACTATTCCATAAACACCCTCTCTATTCTCGCCCTTTTAAAGACTATTTCAAAACTAGTTTCTTTGGGGACAAGGAAGTCTAATTCCGTTTTTAGTACATATAGAACCTTTTTATTCAGTAGCATTTATCACGTCTATTATAAATAAAACATTTTGTTTTCTTTTAGATTTTGCTCTTCTTTTACTTAAAACGTTTGACGGCATTTGTTTTCCTACATTTATTTTTAATGTGTACATTATTTATTAACCAGCAAAAAAAGATCAACATATAGTTTAACTCTTATTTTAATTATTAAGGCAAGTTCCCTAAAATTTTGTTTCAATTTGCGAATGATTTTCCAAATAAGAAACAACTACAACTACATAAAATGATAAAATACATTTTTTGTTAATAAAATTCGCCTAGGGAAATCAAAGATACGTATAGCATCTAAAAGGCAAATAACATGATGATCTCTATACACGAATCCCTCATACCCATGAAATATATACATGCATATGTTAAGAAATAAAAATACATATTTTAACAAAAATATACTAAATATTAAGTTTAAGCATTGGTTTTTTTAAGTCTGATGTTCATTTATCTTTAGCACATGAACACTGAGTTACTATCGTAGTATTATATACAAACACTGCTTAAATATTATTATTATTATTACTATGGTGTTATCTTATTTTTTAAACACACATTATAATAATTACAAATGAAGTCTTGAAGGCTTACGCTTGTTCGCGAAGACAGTGTCACGAAACAGAATATTTCCTTTTTTATAACACAATCAGCCGGTTGCACAAAATTTAATTGCTGTTTAGAATATTTAACCGAGCTTTCGGATTTGACATGTTGCTTATAGAAATCTAAGAACTCGCTGTCAAATTTGACATTTCGTTAAACATTCTAAACTTTAATTAAGCTTTCTGCAACCGGCTATAAAAGTAAGAAAGTAATTAAACATATTTACTTATTTTCAAATGATCAGTAAAAACACTCTTCACCAGTTTTACCCCCTTAACAGCAGAATTGCGACATATACAGAAATCTGTTTTTACATAATTGTTTTTGATAACCAATGACAAAAGAGCCGTTTTAAAAATTATTTAGGAAGAGAGATATAGTAAGAAAGTAATATAATTCACATTTTTTACTTTAAGGGTCGTATTTTAAAAAAATCGGTTATTGCTAGATGCCTATAACCACTTAGAATTTCAATTTTTTTATTAAATATTGTGAAAAAAGCCACTAACGAAAGAATCATTTTAAAAAGTTAATTACTTAATTAAGAGGTATAGTAAAAAAAGATAATTTTACCCTCTTAAGGTTGGAATTTACAAAGATGCGTTAACAAATGTTTATAACATTATTCTATGAGTTCTCTTATGTTTTCATTAGTTGAGGAGTTATTGCTAAAATAGCAAAAATTTCACCTCTCAAGGTTGTAATCCGAATTTTTTTAGGTATTTAATTTCGTAAGTCATTAACAAAACAATCATTTTAAAATCTTGTCCAGTTAGTTTGAAAGAGTAAAAACAAATTTTACTCCTTTTCACTCACCTAAGGGTGGATTTTAAAATAATTGTTTTTTTGAAAGCCATATGCCAAAGAATCGTCTTAGAATCTCAATTAGGGGAAGGGGATATTGTAGAAAAAAGTAAGAAAGCATTTGACCTCTATTGGTGAATAGGAAAATTTTGATCTGCGCTATACAAGAAACTTCTATCTGTATTCATTTAGTAAAAAGTTATGCAAAAAAAATTTAAAAAAATTAAACTGACTTCTTTATTAGTTTGACTCCGATTTCAAAATCTTTTTATAGAAAATCAGCAATATACATTGTCAAAAAATAAAAGTATTAACGAGGTTTGTTTCAAAGCCTAGGCATCTACTAAGGAAAAAAAAGAAGTTTGGCACCGATTTTTGCATATTTTTTTCTTGTTTACAGGATTACCCTGTATCATGGACAAAAAATTATTTTGTATATAAAAAAATTGACGTGTTTCGTCATTTTTAAACACACACACAATTTTTCAATGTCAGAACATTAAACCCAACTGTTTATAGTTTTCAATTTGACTGTTGCTATTTCAAGTTATATGTTTTTTAATTTTTATACTCCTAAAAGTATGAAAAATCTATGCCCGTGCCACCCAAAATTTAATCCCCGCGAGACACTAACCTAGACTACTTTTGATTCAAATTTTAAGCGAACCGGTTTGACCGTTCTCAAATTATCGTTGCAAATTTTGTTTACATATACACAGACGCACACAGTCATACAGATATCCTAACATTTTGTTCTAAAAATATATTTTTCGTATTCTAGGGACTCTAAAACGTCTATTAAACCCAACTTATATTTGCTTCGACACTTAATCTATACAGTGTACATAGTGTATTAATAATACAATATATCAGCTGTTATATGGGGCAATAAAAATAATAACTCCTTTTTATTGCCTTAAAAGTGGAGTTTAAAAAATTCTGAAATTTATATTTCGATAATTATTTTTAAAAGCTATTGACGAAAGAATCGTCGTACATTTTTAGGCAAAGGGATATTGTAAACAATGTATTACTCTCTAAGGGTTAAATTTTGAAAAACCCTTGCTTAGTAGATGCCTATGTTATACAAGAAAACCCTGTTCACAATTCCGAGTTTCTAGACACGATTATTTAAAAAATATAACTTTCTCACATCCCGACTATTTGACCGATTTTCTAAAATTAAAATTATTAACACCCTTATATATATCTTAAAATCTCTGTATCAAATTTCTTTCATTATCCCATATACTTTACGGGATAATCGAACGTTTTCATACATACATACCATCCTGTATATACACCGGCATAGATTAAATTAAAAATTGTAATTAGAGTATTGATCTATTACTATTATTAATGATCCATTGTAATCTGATATATTCATTAAAAGGAAATCTTATAGTTCCAAATTTCTAGACCCGATTATTTAACAAATATAACTTTGTCACATCCCGACTATTAATGATCTCTTGTAATTTTATATATTAATTAAAAGGAATTCTGAAAAACCTAAAACTTAGAGAATACTAAAATTTTCTCGAATTGTGATACCCATAATAACGTCAGTGTTCTCCAGATTTATTCTCTATTCTTGTTTAGAAAATAATGTAAAACCTCAAACGTAAAAAAGGTACTATTTAAAACCTAAGCCAAAACTCGAACGATTCATCAGCGACTCTGAAGTAAGAAATTAATATTATATTCGGATACGCCCTAAATCGCGTGAGCAATGTCGGCAACGTCGCTATAAATTCCTGACTTAAATACGTAGCCCCTTCCTCTAGTTCCATGAAAGGCTGAGATCCGGGTGATCGATATTAAGGATATTAAATATTTGGCGCTGAGCATGTAAACAAGTGGAACCTGTGTTATAAAATGGTTTTTGCACGTCTTTATATTTAAAGCTGATGCTAATACATTGGTTTCAGCCTCTTCGCTTATTATATGTCTCCTCAATATCTTGCCTATCAAGCCACGTTTTAAGGTTTCGCTCTAGCCTAATGAAATAGTTTGATGCAGGACGATTTCGATTAGGGTACTTTTCCGTATAAAGTCTTAGTGCTTTGAATTTTTCTTAGCTTCGCCATAAATCATGATCATGTCATTTTATTATCTAACGTGTAAATTATATTGGATCAAAGTTTTACGATTTTTTTATACCTATAATTAAAGTATAGAACTGAATTTACAAATACTATCTATACAACAATAACAATAATACTATTATGTCAAAAATTAAATAATTTATTTTTATTCACAGTTCACTAAACAGTTTTGTACGCTATTCATACAGCTTGGCGAGTTCCTTCTTCAATTGTTTTACTCATGGCTGACTGTTATTTTTATTTCAGTTTTCTTTTCAAAGCCTTGTTATATATCGCGCGTGCCATATGTTTGGTACATTTTTACCTTTTGGTTGCTATGTCTCGGAAACGCTTTCAGATAAACTTTTGAAATTTGGTACCTTTTTTAGCACACTTAGGGCTCTCGAACGGTACCAAAAAGAAAAAAAAATGATTCTTAACCAACATATAAAGCAATATCTCGGGATCTTTCTAAAAATAACATATCCCTTTTCCCTAACATGGTGATGTCACAGCAGTGGAGTTGTTCTTTGGATCTTTACTTAAAAGGTAATGAACTATGGACCCAATTTGCTGAAAATATAATCTGTCTAGATTGTTGCTGTCCTTAAAAAGATCAAACCTAAAAAAATCACACTTAGTAAATGGCTGATATAATGTAAATTTACCTCGTATGAAAAGAAGACTGGATAATCTCTATATTGTAAAAAAAAACTATTAAAAATACTAATGTGATATCCGAATATCAAAATCTCAAAAATATATACAAACAGGAAATAAATAAAACTTAACAGTCATTCTTCAAAAATAAAATTTGAAGTTCGGATTGTAAAAATAAAACAATATAGTCCATTGTTAACAACCAATTAAATAAAGGGAATAAAAAGTATAATCAAATTAAACTTAATATTGATATAGAGATTATTTCAGAGCCCAGACTTAATAAACTTTAGTCTTAACGAAGGTTTTTCCTGAGATATTTAAAACAGCTAAATTAATTCCAATTTACAAAAAAAAATAATCGCGAAAACATCGAAAACTATCGTCAAATTTCATTACTTAACGCTCTAACAAAGATTTTGGAAAGATTAGTTTATAATAAAATAAATAATTTTATAAATAAATATAATGTACTAAATCCAGCTCAGCATGGATTCCTTAAAAATAAGTCAACTGAATCTGGATCCTTTTATTCTTTAAATTACTTTTTTCGAAACATTGATCAGGGAAAACATGTAGTTACGATATTTTTTGATCTCTCCATTGCGTTTGACACAATAAACAAAGACTTTTTAATCCAGAAACTTGATAATATGGGCATTCGCGGAACTATCCTGGACTGGATAGATTCTTATATGACTGAGCAAAAAATAATGGTGAAATACAGTCGTGTACGTTCGTAAGAAAGGTCTGTGGAGGTACCACAAGGCTCAGTTTTGGGACCGCTGTTATTCATTTTGTATGTCAATGATTTACCCCTGAATATATGATCTGGATATGTTACAATGTACGCTGATGACAGTTGCCGCAGCAGATACCCTTGGTGATCCACACTAGTGTAAAAAATATCTGTAGTGATATCGAATCCTGGTGTAAGAAAATGGATCCTGAATATTGCCAAAACTGTCTACATGAAAAACCACTCCCAAGTAATTTTAAGCAAGCGCTCAATATAGAGTTTTCAAAAAATGTTAAATTTTTTGGAACATATCTCGATCCTCAACTTACATTTCTGCATTATGTAGGCCACGTGTCTTCTAAGTTATATTCGGGGTATTTCGCCATACTTAGTCTTAAAAATACATTAGATAGAGAAAGGCTTATTTTCATATATTATCCCTTAGCTTTTAGTCATATGGTAAACAGTGTTGTTTCTTGGGGAAGTACTGGTGTAAGTCATCAAAATCAATTTTATTCTTAAAAATACCGAATTTAACAATTTTGAAATGAATCAGTTTGAAATACGAATTTAACAATTAAACGTTTATAGATAGCACTGCTGCAGAAGTGTCCGCTAAATGAATGTCACTTATATAACGTGGTGGTAGAATATGTGAAGTCAGCGGTTATTCAAAACGTAACTTCTCCACCTCTAGAAGGGCATATAAACTTTTAGAAGTTTCTATGACCTAAATTATTGTATCATCTTCATTATTAATATTATTCTTATTTTGTTTATATTTCATATAAATAGGCCATAAGTACTTCCATAGTAAGATTACAATTAAAATACAAATTATACTGTATAGTAAAACGGTCCAAAAGCGTGTTTTATTATAGTATGTGGGATTATTTAAAAGTTTAGAATTTTCAATTTCTTGAAAGTTAAGTTCTACTTGTAAAGAGTTTATCTTATTAAAATTTACTTTTGGTAATGGAATATTCTAAAATAAGCGTTTATGATTTTTACAAGCTTGTATGGTGATATCACCTAGTTTTAAACTGCAAGGAAAGCTTAATTCTAATAAATAAGTTCCATTAAATGTATTAAATAGTACGTTATTTTGCGAATTTTCGTACGACTCTCTTCCTATTAGGTCATTAACGGTAACTAATATCTATTTATTTTCGTCAATATTTTGAAGTTGCATATATTCAATACCTATGGGTATTGGATTGCAATTAGAGCTATTATGTTGGTATCTTATTAGTTGAATTTTGTAGGGAGTGTTTTTATAAGAGTTTCCTGAATGATGATGTGTACATAGATATTCATTATTAGAAATATATTTACATGGTTGATTCGAGTATACAAAATTTATTTTATTTATTAGTAAATACTCGAAATTTGGTACAATTATTTTATAATATTTTTTATCATTCCTAGTGGGTAAAGGAAACAGTTGATATATATAATAGTTATTTTTCTCTACCAGAGGAATTTCTACAAGAAATATAACTTCCTTATCTTTGATATAACTTTATTTCTAGCGTATTTTCTTTCAGGATATTATCTATAGATGAAATGGCAACTTTTCAACTCCTAATTTGGAATTTATCTCTTGTAATTCATGTATAAACTCTTTTCTTATAATTTGATTATGTGAAACATTTTTAATAATATTTTCAAAATTTTGTATTGATTTAGTTAATAAGGTTGTTTGTTTAGTTAAGGCAAATTTTAAATCATATTGATTTTTTATTAATCAGTCTATGTTTTGGTCAATACGTTCAGCGTTATCTTGATCCATGTTGCCAGTTATACTTTTAATTACACTACCTAGTATATTTACTAAAGCTCGTTTTTGACGTAGTTTTGTTGGAAATATTTGACTTATCTGATTATTAATTTTCTGTTTTAAATTATCTGCTATAATATACGAATTATAAAATTTTATCTTGTATTGCGTATTTATTTATATTTTCACGAAATAAGTTATATTTATGGTTTATGTTATTAAATTCTTCTACTAAGTTTGTCATGTCAAAAATGTGTGTAAAAGTATAATGATTAGTGACCTTTTGTGCATTTCCTATTCGATAGGGAAGGATTCCTGGGTTATTATTTAGGTTATGGTACCTGGAGGTATCTCCTTGGACATAGGACCATGTCGCTTTTTTAATTCCTTTATATGTATAGTTTCGATCTTATCGGGGTATTTTACATTTTTTATTAACCCGGTTGTGTTCTAACATTTCAAAAATTACGTAAGGTCCACTAAATTTGGGTTTACTTTTATTCCTGGCTGACACCTTTTTATACACTTTTTGGTTTATTTTAAAATCTGTACTTTCGTTACCTTTGGCATTAGTTTTCGCTAAAACTCTCTCTTTACTTTCATTCGTTTTATCAGTTACATTGTTATACATAGCGTCAATTTTATCTTTATGCGACGAAACACAATCGGAATAAAACGTAGTAGAAATCAAGTCGAGGGGATCCCAGGAATTTGTATGACCTAAGATAATCTCGTGAGGTGTAAACTTTGTTACACTGTTTATGGTCCCATTGTAAGCTATAATTGCATAAGGCATGAGTTTAGAGAGGGATTTGTTTTTATCTCTTTGTTTCAAAATCCGAAGATGTTCAATAAGAGTAGAGTGAAAGCGCTCTACGAGAGAATTAGATTCGTGATGTCTGGGTATAGTAAAATATATATTTATTTTTTAAGTTTTTAAGAGTTCTTTTAAAAGTTCATTATTAAATTCTCCATTATCACAAGTTATTATTTAAGGGCATTTTTTGCATTCCTATCACAAAGGTAAGATTATCCGTATTTTGAAAATTTGTCAAATATAGTTAAAAAGTTTTGGGCTTCAAAAACAAATGTGTCAATATGTATCATTTGAAAAGGTTTACTAGGACTATCTGTTTTTGTAAGAGGTATATAAGATTTAAACCTACTATATTTAGATGTTTAACAAATATTACGATCATTAATGTATTGGGTTATGTCAGTTTTCATTTTGGACCAAAAATAAATTTCTTTTAGTCGTTCATATGTTTCATTTATACCTCTATGATTCATTTTACCTGAATGTTAGTGTGTCATTATCAAAATTTTTTCTTCTTTATCGGAAATGTTATTTAACAATTTCGAGCATATCACAATTTTTGGTTTATTATAATTGTGTATATAAACGTTGGTAAAAATTGGAATTAATTCTTTACTCTGAAAATATAGATCGTTTTTTCAGGGTTTAAATATTCTCGAATAAAGTTGTTTATTGTATCTGGGTTTTTAGGTAATTCCACATTATTAATTAAGTTTTTCTCGAATTTCTCTGAGTTAAATTTAATTTCGTGATGCGGGGATTTTTTAATAAGATATTGTAAGGACTTATTATTTTATCATTTCATCAAGGTTGCTGATGCCATTAGGTTCCATATCAGCTTGATTACTATGCACGGTTGCATCAGGCTTGACCTGAATGTCAGCTATAATGTTTATCTTTTGCTTACTATAACTGGGTCTTTGTTCTTCGATTGCATAGTCATTTATCAGGTTTTCAGCAAGATTTCGCAGGAAGTCTACGATATTTTTTATCAGTGTCACCCGGGTTATTAATTGTTGATTCATTTTCATAGACTTTTAATTGTATTCTAGATAAAGCATCTGCGATAGAATTTTGAAGGCCTTTTTTATAAATAATTTCATAATCATATTCTAATCGTAAACGTCATCTAACTAATTTTGAATTGGATTCTTTTAAATTAAAAAGCCAAACCAAAGGTCTATGGTCTGTGTAAATGTAAAATTTGCGATTGTATAAATATTGACGAAAATATTTACATGCCCATACTATAGCTAATAATTCTTTTTCGATTGTTGAGTATTTTGTTTCAGTCTCATTAAGGGTTCTAGATGCATTTTAGTCGTAGGTTTGTAGGTTTGTAGGTTTATCATTAGGGATTGTTCCTTGGGATAATACCGCGCCTAATGCAAATTGCGTGCATCGGTAGTTAAAAGGAATGGTTTAGAAAAATTGGGATATTGCAAAATTGGGGCATTTATTAAAAGATTTTTGCAATGTTTAAATGCATTTATAAATTCATGATTATGTATTATTTTTATGTCTTTCTTTAAACAACGGGGTAGGGATTTAGTTATTTTGGCAAAGTCTTTTATAAATCGTCTATAACCTTCTAAGCCTAGAAAAGATTTAATTTCTTTAGTAGTTGTAGGAATTGGAAACATTTTTATAACTGAGATCTTATCAGGATTAGGCTTTACTCCGTCATTACTTACAAGGTGTCCTAAATATTGTACTTCTTTCCTTAAAAAATCTGATTTATCAAGTTGTATATTGTTACATATATTTAATATATATATTTATATGTGTATTTTATATATATATATATATATATATATATATATATATATATATTTATATGTATTATTAATTGCATTAAATTATTTCTCTTGACCGGAGCATTTTACTCAATTAAGGACTGATTTTGTTCTGGTCACTTACTAAGGTTGATATGAGTATGTGTGATTCTTTCTTTGTTTTTCTTTATTTTCTACTCTTTTTTGCTGATCTGGCACAGTCTAAATTGGGGTGTCTTATTTTTGTTAAATGTCAATTTGCATTTATTATTATATCTCGTGCTTATAAATATTATTGTATTTTTTATATTTTTATGTTTGCACTTCTAGTCTATATTTAGTTTGTTTAAAGGTTTAAATATAGTATATTTATAACTATATTATTATGACGACCCAATGTACTTAATTGTTTAGTATATGGTAATAATAATAAGTAAATAAAATAATAAATAATATTTACAGCTTTATTAAATTATTTAAAATTAATAATAATGCAATATAATTCGTTTCTTTTGACTTTCCCCCCCCCCCCTTTTACACTTTTAATAGGTTTAGAGCTGGTCCAAACTTTTCAAAATCAAAGTTTGGAGCGTTTTTAAAGGACAACAAGCCAACGCACATCAACATAAATGTAAAAGTAACGCGAAAACGCATGTACACGACAAAAGCAGCATTTTGTATAGGCAACTATATATAACAAAGAAAAATAAAAATTCGAACCTTCAAAATGTTTTCCGTTATTTGGGATGCATCGATTTAGCCTTCAGAGAGTCAATGAAACAGCAGTTTCAATTTCTGCCTGATACCCTCCAAACTTTTAATCACTTACCTTAAATAAAAGTGCAAACTAGTTAAATATTTATAACGATTTAACAGAACTGCTTGAAGAAGTGATGATCGCTACTAGAATGAACATATGATCAGCATGATGTTTGTCCCTCCCATTTTAATAATGATATCCAGAAATGTCTCGACCAACATCAATTTCCTTGGTCGGTTAGGTTTCTGGATTTAACTTGTTTGGACTTTTATTGATGGGGACTGAACAAAAGTTTGGAGGGGATCAAAATTGCCATAAACAGTTATTAATTATTAACTTTCTGAAGGCTAAATCGATGCATTCTAAATAACGGAAAATATTTTGAAGATAAGAATGTTTAGTTTTCTTTGTTACTTAGTTACCTACGAAGTGCTGTTTTTGTTTTGTACTTGTATTTTCTCGTTACTTTTAGTGTTATGTTGTTGTTGCTTTGGCTCATTGGCCTTTAACACGCTCCAGACTTCGGTTTTGACAGAGATTTGACTAGCTCTAAGTCTAGATAAAGTGTGAAGGGAGAAAAGTAACTTTTAATATTTCATTATTGAATTTGAAAATTGAAAATTTGAAATAATTTAATTAAGCTCTAAACAATAATATGCCCAAATGTTTCGGGTAGTTTTTTCCTTTAAGATTGTCGAAAAGTTAGTATTTTTTCATATTTTATTTTTTTCTGTTTTATAAAAGTTTATTTTTGTTTAATGAAAAACTGTAAAATTTTCGGTAATCTTAACGAATTTTTTTTCGTCGAAAAATAAGACCTTGAAAATTCGTTGCATTTTTAATGTCAACCGCCATATCTTGTATTTGGCTTTTTTTTTTCTCGTTTGATAGACTAATGAGGTTCCTCTCAAAGGTCCACGTCGATTTATCACTCCGCAGATATCATGTGATTTGTATGCAGCAACAGAATCGAGATTTTCAAGTATCACTAAGGGGGGGGGGTCAGGGGAGGCTGTGCCCCGCTCATTTCATGAAACAGTTGGCTAAATTGTAGTTGAGTTGGTTAGATGGCAATTTATGAGACATACTTACGAACAAGCAGAACCGGTATTTATACCGAAATTACTATAATACAAAAACATGATTTTTTTTAGTTTTCCTTTGTGCCCTGCCCCTCCTAACAGCAAGGGGTCTAGAGACACCCCTGGAGATATTAACTTCATTTCGATATCCTCGTTATTAATCAAACTAATAAAAATATCAATGTGCGGTTTTCACCTAACTTCGGTTTTTTATTACTCTGTAGAAGTGCCATAAGAGAAGTATCCATTCTATTTAAAAGTTTTTAGAAAAGGGAAATGTTACAATTGTTACAAATAGCTCCATCTAACCAATTTGTAAAAAATTAGGGTGTGTCACCCGATCAGGTTCCGAAAACAGCTTGAAATTCCCAATTAAATAATTCTAATCTCAGAAGATATAGCGATTTAAAGTTATGGTAAGTCAACAGGTCCGCCTACTAAGGGTGATATGACAATAAGTTTAGAACCAGTGACACGAAATTAACCCAGCTTTCCAATGAGGTAATAAAAGTTATATCTAGTTCCGGGAACTTTTGTAAAATGTTTGAAATTTATTGTTCACTTTAGTAACTGCACCCCCTTGCCGTCCATTTAGAAATTTAAAAATATGATTTGTCAAGGTTTCGCGATGAACGCGAGGACAGAAAACGACCACGAACACCTCCAGTGCAAAGCCCAAAACGACCACATTCACCGCCACATGCTGAACAAAATAAAGATTCATTTTCCCCTACAACACAAAGTCACCATATTTGCGCTGAAGAAGATACGGAGAGGCCAAGGAGAGAATCTAAAGATGAAAAGATTACGAGCCCAGAAAATAGCGATATGAGTAAAGATGTAAGTTTATATATTGTCAAACATGGAAGCAGTAAAGTGTGTATTGTTAAACCTGTTTTATTCACTAATAACTTTTTTTATTTCTTAGCCGATATGAATTAGTTTTGGACACATTCCAAAACATACTATTTTAACAATGTTTAAGAAATGTACCAGGTCGTACTTACGCACAAAGTAATGGCTTTAAGATTGCTGAAATATCAAATATCAATTAAACAGTACCTAGTTACATAGAAAGAAATATTTTTTTTAATAAAATTGATTGAATTATAAAGAGATATTTTCAAAAGATTCAGTTAAGCCTGGAAGAGGCGTGTGATCTGTTATATCTTTTACCATTCAGCTAAACTTAAACCAATATAGAGTCACTGAAAATACCCAGGTATTATTAAATTCAAATACAAAAATGTCGGTGAAAACTGAAAAAGAGTCTAAAAAACTAACGATCATATGCTCACCCTGTACATTTCTGATGTTTCCAAAAGAGTATGACAGGAATTATAGACAGTTCTAATACATATCCAAAAATAATTTAAATCGATTAAAAAACTACTTAGCACCCAGTAAAACTTGTATTCTGATTAATGCTCTGTATTATATTAAAAAATATTCTATTATAACATTTATCAATTTACGACCATTTTATTAGATAGTGGACAATTTTTAAATAGGAGTAACAAAGTAATTTTGACTGTGTCAATGGCATAATAATACTCGGGATTTACTAAGCGTTTTTAAAAATTATTGTAAATACGCAGTTTCAAGTTTATTACATTTTTATATAAGTTAAAAAATATTTAATGGTTTTTTTTTCGTAGACTAAAACTCCAACTGAAGAAAATCCACAAATGGATGTTGAAGAATTCGAGCCAATTCTGAGTGATGAAGATATTTTAGACGACACAGAGCATTACCAAGAAACAGAATATGACTATACGGCGTACACTAATAATGATGACATTATTAGGCAGTTTATTCCAGGTATTCTTTATTTTGCTCAAAATATTGCTTATTAATGTTATAAAATATTTAGTAAATGTGGATTAATTCCTACAACATATATCTATCTTGACTAATAAAAGTAATTAGTAACGGACGACTCCATTATATCTTTGAATAAAACATTTCTTAAATTTACATTTATTTAAAAGAAGGTTCATTTAAGATGTGTAGAATTTATAAAGAGCGGCGATAAGTTTTTTAGGATGGAATTTTGTTAACCATATAGTATATTTGTTCTAGAAATATTTATAATCAACAGCAAAAGTTATGGTACGAGAGGGGATCGAACCTGCACCGCTGGATCACTAGTCCATTGCTCTAACCAATTGTGCTATCGTACAACTGATAAGCAATTCGTTAGAACTTGTACATATTCAAACCCACCAGTATCATAACCGTTGTGTGCAGGTTCGATCCTCGCTCGTACTATAACTTTTTACTGTTGATTATAAATATTTCTAAAAAAAAATATTTCACAGTTTAAAAACAAACTGATAAAATACTTCTATTCAAAATTTGACTTATACGGGCTTAACGTAAAATTATAAATTTACTAATATGGATGGTACCTAATAGCAATGTCAGATTTGCCGTCCAGTTAGGAACGCCGCTCCAAAGGTTAGAATATTTGGAAGGATCAACAATGGTTATGATACTGGTGGGTTTGAATATGTACGAGTTCTAATGGATTACTTATCAGTGCTTATAGCGCAGTTGGTTAGAGCAATGGACTAGTGATCCAGATGTGCGGGTTAATTAAACAATCCCCGCTCGTACCATAACTTTTGCTATTGACTATAAATATTTCTAAAAAAAAATATTTGACAGTTTAAAAACAAACTGATAAAATACTTCTACTAATATAGTATATTTTATATTTTGTTAATAATGTAATGGTATAAATTTTGTTACTAAACTAACCTAACCTAACCTAATTTCACATGTATCCTCCTCCCCATTTTTAAAGCAAAATCCCAGTCAACGGGCAACATTGGCCCGATCATACAAGATATCTTAAATTTCCTCCTTCAAACACTTCCTTTACTATCCTCACTCTTGTTCGCATCAAATAAAACCAAAACGGTTTGTTTATTTAGTCAAAATCCAAATCATGTCTTCATCAGTACCATCTTTCTTGGGATGAAAATCCCGGCAGATCAGACAATCCAAATCTTTAAGTTTTTCAAAAATTTTAGTTTTTCGCAAGTCGCCACTAAAGTTATCGAAGAGGGCAATAATAATAATACTTTTTTGTTATGAGATTTATATAATTTATGAATTCGAAATATCACTTATAAGTAGTTTCAGATTTATTTATGCAATCGTAAATAATACTTCAAAATAAAAGAATACAAAAGTTCTCAACATATTATAAATTGCGAAGGGTGGATAATAGGACCAGTGCTCTTTTAAATTTATATAAATTCAATCTCGAAGTTGAATTTCGAAGGCAGTATTAAGTTGTTTGCGGATGATACTACAATTATATATTATGGTAAAAGTATGTTAAACATTTATAGTCAAATTACTCGCGATTTCAGTATACTTTTAAATTGGCTACAATCGTATAAGTTATCTTTAAATTTAAAAAAAACATTCATGTTTATCAATAAAGATACTAGAGAGATAAATACCATTCCTCCATTATTAATTAACATTGAAAATATAAAGCATTCAAAGTCAATAAAATGTGTGGGTATATATTTTGACCAAAATTTAACTTGGACTTATCAAATTAGATACCTTAGAGATACAATAAGCCCTTTAATTGGCATTTTATATAGGGTTCAAAATTATATTCCTTTAAGACTTCTAAAAGTTGTTTATTTTTCTATGATTTACTCTAAATTGCAATATACTCTGAATTGCAATACCTTATATCAGTATGGGGTTCTGCTTATACTTGTGGTCTGAAAATATTACTGAATAAAGAAATAAAATGTATTCACCGATTGCCATTCTTAGAACCTACAATAAATCTTTATAAGCCTAATAACTATTTGGACATTAAAAATGTATATAGGTTAAAAACTTGTATTTCATTCTATAAATTATATAGAAAAACATTCTAATATAACATTTAAAAAATCTACAGAAATTCACAATTATAATACTAGGAATTGTAACAATTTACACATCACATTAGCATAAGTAACTTTGCAAAAAACGTATTTTCATAATGGTATTTTAATATACAACAATTGACCAAGCTCATTAAGAACTATTAGAAATATTTTAAAATTTAAAAAGCAAGCAAAGAAATTTTTTCTGGAAAAATAAGAAAAGTGCCAGCGGACTAGAGATGGAATGAAAACTAAAAAACACAACTGTGATGATTTACTACAATAAAATGTTGCCCATGAATGTTTTGCTTGAACATATGAATAAGGAAAAGGAGTTGATACAGAAGAATTGAGAGTGCTGCTTTTAGACTACGTTTACAAAATTCAGGACCCTTTGTACTATTAGGTACTTGGGAAAAATTACCCTCATAATGTAAGTCTAACTTCCATCTTCAAATGGAATTACCTTGTCAAATACATTGGTATAGTTCGAGAAACCAATTTGATAGTCCACCTTCACAAGAAAAGTGCCCTCTGTGCAACATAATAAATTTATTTAAACTAAGCTACTGTGCAATTTAAGTCCAATTTCTTAAAATTTAACTTTGACTTAATTAGCTATAACTTGTAAAGAAACATTGTTTAAGCGCATGTTTTGTTAACTTTTTGTGGGATCTGAGTTTTAAAAGTTGCTTTTATCTAGTATATACGAGGGGTGGTACAAAAGTATATTTTTTACACGAACATTGCCAAGAGCGAGAATTTGTAAATAATGCTGATTTTAAATTTATATGTTTGATAAGTAAGTTAAATTAGAGTTAATCTCCTGAATTATCTAATAGATATGTTTACATTTCTTGATTAGTTTTGAGAAAAGTGTAGTATTGTGGCCGTACGTTAGGCTTTTCTAAAATATGTGAATATAAACAAGTTTGATCTGGTACATACGAGGGGTAGTTCATAAGTATAATTTTTTACACGAATTTTGAAATAATGTCGATTTTAAGTGTATCTGTTTAAAAAATATAATAATAAGAGTTATTCTCCTGAATTATGAAGTAGATATTTTTACATTTCTTTATTGTTTTTGAGAAAAGTGATTTCAAAGCTCGAGAATTGATTTCACTGACGGTCACAGTATGCGGTTTATTGCGGTCGCGTGTCAAGCTTTTCTAAAATATCAGAATATAAACAAGCTATATGTAGACTATAACCGTAAGTTACATCTAGCTGTAGAAATTACATTAAAAAAATTAGCTGTTCAAAAGTTAGGTAGACAAGAATTTTCTTTTCAGCTGCCATGAAATAGTTACATGGAACGTGAAAACCGTATCGAAAAATTAGTAGGAAGTTTAACGGCCTTTCGGACAAATGATTCTGCCTTTGATAAGCTTATTCAGGTATGGGATCCAAAAATCATGAACCATCATACTTTCTTCTTCGTAGCGAAAAATTTTAGGCAATTCAGAAGAGAACAACTTTTTCACAGATGTCAGATTTTTTTTTTAAATTAAATTATCTCAATAAAACATGAACTATAAAAGTTTTTAAAAGCATTTAAAAATTTAAGGCAGTTTAGAATTTATGGGGAAAACATTTTTATTGACCAATGTAATTTTTTTTTAATAAATTACGACAATAAAAGTTACACGGAATTGTGAAAAACATTTAAACATTTTAATCAGTTCAAAAGTTATAAGGACAAAACAATTTTTTTTAGCAACTGTCAAAATATTTTTTTAAATAAATTATATCAGTAAAAGTTACGTAAGACTGCAAAACTGGATTTAATGATTTTAAGATCTTCAAAATGTATGGAGATAAGACAATTTGCTTTGACAGCTGTCAAAATCTTTTTTTAAATAAATTACGCCTCTGAAAGTTACGGGAACATTTTTTTGGCAGCTGTAAAAATATTTTTTCAAACAAATTACACCTCTAAAAAGTACGTGGAACCTTAAAAACCGTATTTAAAAATTTTAAGCAGATTAAAAGTTATGGGGAAAACACATTTTTTGACAGTTGTCAAAATATTTTTTTTAAGCAAATTATGCCACAGAAGTTAACATGGATCTATGAAAAGCGTGTTTAAAAGTCTTTAGCAGTTTAACAGTTTCCGAGAAAAGGACATTTTTTTTGATTTGTCAAAATATTTTTTTCAAATAAACTATGCCTCTATACATGGAACTTTGAAAACCGTTACAGTTACAGGAAAAAGACAGTGTTTTTTGACAGCTGCCAAAATATTTTCTTAAATAAATTGCTCAACTAAAAGTTACATAAAACTGTAAAACCGTATTTAAAAATTTTAAACAGTTCAAAAATTATGTGAAAAAGTTTTTTTGACAGCTGACATAATATCCTATCGCTTACCGACAACCTCAAATTCATAATTTAAATCCTTTAAAAGTTCCAATTAAAAACAAATTGAAAAATTTACAGCTACGAAAATGTTGCCTATTTATTACCAAAAACTCCAAAATCGCTACTTAAACCGATAAATGCTTCACTAGAAAAAGGTTACAGCTTTCAAACCAGAATGTTTAAAAACATTAAATTCTAAATTTATGCATTTGCATAAAAGCCTATGCAAATGCATATTTTGGCAATTTTTGTATTTAAATGCATATTTTGCAGTTATTACAGGAAAAATGCATATTCTAATTTTTCTGAATATATTTTTATTTCCCGAGATAAATTTGATGTATTTCAAATATAACCCATAATAATAAAATAATAAAAAATGTCTAGTTGCCGGTAGGCCAAGGGTTTTACCCATCCTTTCTTAAAATTGTTATAGGTACCCAATAAAACATCTGTGCTTTAAAAACTATGGATTTACCACGGATTTACAATCATAAATACGCACGTTTTAAGAATGTTAGAAATAATTTTTCAATTGTGCGAACAAGAAATTCCAAGTGACACATAGGAACTACAAAGCATCTGATCCAAAAAAGTAAAAAGTGTGTTCAGAAACAAGTTTTAATCACCACAGCATTTTCACCAGGACCGGGACCCAAACGATCAAAGTTCAATGAGGATTTGTGCAAACGATCAAAGTTCAATGGGGATTTGTACAAGGCGTCTATTAGTGCGGATATTCCACTAAATAAATTAAGTAATCCTGCCCTTAAGTCATTTTTAGAGCAGTACACAAAACATCAATTTCACATGAATCCACGTTAAGGAAAAACTATGTTTCATATTTGTACAATAAGACAGTTACCGAATTGCGGGAAAAGGTAGAAGATAAAAGTATGTGGGCGTCACTAGATGAAACAACTGATGTGGAACAGAGATGTGTTGCTAATTTTGTTTTTGGTATGTGGGGTGTAGAAGCAGAAAGGGATAAATCATATTTACCTACAATGAAGACCTTAGACAAAGTAAATCATTCAACTGTTGCTGGATTTTTCAACGACTCTCTCACTCTTTTATGGCCCGTTGGTATTAAATATGATATAGTGTTAGTGGCAATTACAGATGCTGCTCCATACATGAGTGGTCTACAAATATTGTATCCTAAAATGATACATGCCACATGTCTTGCCCATAGACTTCATCGAGTTGCAGAACAAGTTCGTGCTTTTTATCCACGAGTGAACGTTCTGATTTCGTCGGTAAAGATTCCAAAAAGCATGCTGAGTCTTTCAGTTAAGGGTCACATCGGGATGAACTGGCAACATTTTGGTAAGAATATGGCGGAGCAAAATGGCGGCCGAATGAAATCTGTAAAAAGCTACTATTAAAAAACTACTTATCCAATTTATCTCAAATTTTGCAAAATAATCGAGTATTACGTTGAAATGAACTGGTAAAATTTTGGTAGGATACTAGGATGGCCTAATGAAATATTTAAAAATCAGCCCCTTATTAAATTGATTTGACAGGTTTTGTTAGGTGAAATAGAAAGATAAACGGGTAAAATTGTGGTACGAATCCAAGATCGCGAAATAGAATAGCGGCCTAGTAAAACGGCAACATCCAGGTATGAATCCAAGATGGCAGAACAAAATGAAGGCCTGAAAAAGCTGAAGAAATAATGTTAATAAAAATATTTGAAAATACAGTGTATATTGGTTACTAAATGAATATGGGCGAAACTAAATTGGATCACACTTCACTATTCCTTGTGAAAGGAATCATAACCAGGGAAGGCATTTAAAATAAAGGAAATTTACCGATTTTTTAAAATTTCCAAGTTTATTAAATTAAAGGTAACAGGGATTAAATGTATAAAAAATATTTACTATCTCACTAAGTATTATTTTGCGTCATATTAAATAAGCCACGACCCTATTTCGAATTCCAATAACAAAACAAAAAAATAAAGCGAAACACTTATCTATATATCTAACTCACTATCTGTATCACTATCATCATTTCAAATTGTAATAATTACCGGTTCTATCTCCTCCATTATGTAATCGGTTTCTTTGGTTTTAATATTCCCTCCAAAAAAAACACGGGCTCTCAGCAGCCTTCTTAGAGGTTCTCTGGAATAAGGGAAATCCATTTCTTCGCGCGCCTTTTGTAAAAGTTTTGTAAAGTACAAAATATTCTACGAATGCACGGCAGATATAACGGACGCCGCACAGAGGAGCCAATCAATATAGAAGATGTATAAAAAATTGTAAAAAAATAAATAAGTAATTATCCATTATTATTTCCATTAAAATAACAAAGTCGGCAAGTAGGCGCTGGACGCCCGATTAATTTTTATCAGCTGTTTTTATTTGTGACTCGTTTTGACACGTCTAAAACTTCATTACTCGTATCAAAATCACCAGTTTATTATCAAATAAGGATTTAACACTTTAGCAGTTGTATAGTTATGCTTATAGTTTGAAGTTGTAATTATTATTATAATAACTAAAAGTGGTACAGATAAGGAAGCAAAAATCATTAGTTATTACTATTTAACCTTAAGACATGACGATTTTTTCTAGTTAAGAAGATCCTTTTCTTAAAAATAATTTCGAAAATCTAGAAATTTGGTTTGTGCCAAAATTTGCCAAAGCGTAGAAATCTGGATTTTATTATTAATTTAAGGTTTCTTTTTATAATACAGAAAAAGTTAGGTGCCCGTTTTTGCCCCCTTTTGGCATTTTCAAGTTTTTATACAAGTTATAATTAAGTAAAGTGGGTAGGAAATAGGAATCACTACATTTTTTGTTTTTAAACCGATTTTAATGAAACGAAAAAAGCTTACAAATTGTAAAATCTGGCTGACAATATTTCTTGTAACTGTTCCTATCAGTTCAGTGTTTTATAAGATGGCGAACTCTGCATGGTCTAAATTCTAAAACGCAGCCATCTAATATCATCGAAATTTCCCAGTAATACACAGGGTATGTCAAAAAAGGTGAATTTTGCTCAATAGTAAAATACTTTTTTTTGACAATCTTTGCCCATAATTTTCGACATTGTTAAAAAATTTAAATTGCGATATCTGATGGTTGCGTTTTCGATTTTAGATCTTGCAGAATTTTGTATAAATAATATCTGTTTTTTCTTCTTGACTAAAATATAATCTTTTTTCGCTTGTTGAATAGTTGGTTAAATAAGCAAAAAATGTTTTATTTTCGGATTTTTGAAATTTGTCATCATTTTATTTAGTTAACAGTATTAAGTTTATGTTTCAACACCCTATATAATAATTTACTAATATAGTACATTATTAAATTTCAATAAAAGTTACAAGCCATATTTTTCTTACTTTAAAGAAAATTGAGCTTACGTGCTCAAATACTTTGTATAACCCCTGTGTTTTGTAGCATTATTCAATTTAAATATGAACCTACATAGTAAACAACAAATATATCGTTAAAAAATAAGTATACACTGTTTAATTGCTATGATTTCTTTAAAATCGATCATTTTAGCTATCTCTAAAGGAAATTGTTTAGTCTGATTTTGATACACCCTGTAAAAATGCTTCTGGAGTTACCATAACCCTTCGTTTTATGTATTATAATTTATCTTTTAATATTAAATAAATTTGGTCTGGTTTCCATTGTTGCGGTTTATATAAATAATATTTTCCAACATTGGATGTAAATGTCCGGTGGTACATTTTGATTTTTAAAAAACATGATACAACAAGTTCAGAAGCCTATATAAATTGGCCAGTGTCGGCGCGGCGCGGCGCGGCGGCTTGTTTAAAATATTCGTTCCGTTCCAAAGAGAATTTTCGAAGTTATAAAGTTCGGTTGACAATACAACACTTCTAATCGTCGCCCTATCAGTTTGATATTTTGCAAGTGTGCGCAGTTAATAGTTATTTAGCAACACACATACACGATGAAATAAGCATATTGAAATGGTGGGTATTATGGACCAAGGGCCTTTCATATTTGAAAATAAAAAAATTCTAAACTCACCTTTAACGCATATAATAACGCCCGTCATATCAGTTTTAGTTTAGTCCCAAAGATCTTTAGCATTTTATAAAATTTCAATAGACTCGGGTCAGTTTTGTTTGTAATTTTAAGTTTTGTTTTACATAAACTGATGGAAAATTATTATTTAAAAAAATATTTTTTTCTATCTAAAAAACCAAAAGAGGCGCAATCAATATATTTGCATTTTTATTAAGTACCGTTCATTGTTTTTTTTGTGCAATGTTGAAAAATCCAATATGTAAGTTACAGAGTGTTGATTTTAATAATGTACAAAAAACTAAAAGAAATTGAGTCCGAACCTAATTTTTTTTCCAGACGTATACCAATTTTAGGTTAGTCCCAGGTACCTCTACAACTGTGCAAAATTTCATTAAAATAGGTTCACTAGTGCCTGACGTATTTAGTTTTAAAAATTTAGGTTTTGACAAATCACCCTGTATATGCGTTAAAGATTAATTTAGATTTTTTTATTTTCAAATATGAAAGGCCTTTGGTCCATACTACCCACCATTTCACTATGTTCATTTCTTCGTAAAACACCCTGTATATGTACTGTCCCTTCAAATAATTTTATTAAGCGCTATTTTGTTCCATCATATAGAATTTCTCACAATATTTTACGAGTTTCTACCTAAACCAGTAAATAGGATAAGTTTTTATTTTGATTTTTTAAGACCGGCATTTTGCTCTGGTTATGTTGATTTTAATATTTTTGAAAACGATTATTTAGCTGCCATTTTGTTTCCCCATCTTGGATAAAAAATGTAACAAAAAACTACACACAATAATTAACCTTAGACTATAAAACTTTGATTTATTCTCTAATTAATTAACTAAGGTCTAAAATTACAAAAATGTAATTATAAAAATATTACTAAATAGAACTGGTAACGACGGTACGCCAAATTTACGATCCTTACGAGTAGTTTTACAACTATTCATTCATAACAATCATCACAGTAATCTTGTTTTATAGTCTAATCACAAAACAAGACGCTGCATTGTTGTCATTTTTGTAACCGCGTTCGGTTGTTGTTGTTTATATATTTTTTTTTAGTTTTATAATGATTTTGCAAGTTATGTGTGTTGTAGTACTTAAATAAATGACAAATTATGGTGAGGAAGTGTGTTGTTTCTGGAGATACAGACTTAGTTGTAGTGCTTAAATAAATGACAAATTATGTCCGGAAGTATTATATCACAAGTAAGTCTTGACATAATTAAGGTTAGATATCAGTGGTGTCCGAACCGTAAGGCCTTAGCATTTACACATATTAGTTTGATATTTAAGCCATTCGAGTATGTTAATTGGCATGAAAAACAAGAAAAAAATAGGTGCTAATTAAACAGAAACCAATATTTTGCCAATTTTGGGTTAGGTTTTACATAACGTAAATATTAAAATACATACTAGCTTTCCAAATGCGTTATTTACAATACAAATATACTATTTTGGTTGCGAATAAGTTCTATATTTCTATAGCTAAATGTTTTTACTTAAAAACGAACGTTTTTTTAAAATGCCTTTTAGTTATAAAACATTTTGTTTACATCATATTGTGATTTTAATCTTCAGATACCTATGAGGAAGTAGCTCACGATATTCCTCCACATAGCAAATTCCAAACTACTTAGTTCCTCAGATAGCAAATTCCAAACTACTTAGTTCCTCGGGTTTTATCTGATATATAATTAAAATATAGTACAATCCCTACCTAACCTTCTTAGTATATAAAAGCTTATAAAAGAATTATTTTATGAGTCCTTTAAATTTTGTTAGACATCAATACTTAATATTCGAAAGTTTAATGTATTTCTGATTTATTTTTGGTTTTTTAATTACTCATATTTAGACAATCCAAATTATTTTTATTTTACTTTTTATTTATTTTACAAAATAAACGGATAAACCATTTTACAATATCAAATTCAATAATAAACACTAAATGAACAATGTACAAACAATGAGCATATCTCAAAAATATACAATAAATCTACCTTCTATTAAGCAACAATTTTTTAATGGCGCTCTTGAAACCAGGCAGCGTGCAATTGAAGACATCAAGCTCATCTTGATGTTCGTTAAGAAGCCGAAGAGTTCTGTCAATAGGCGCATGCATACCGTGATTGGTGGCATGGTGTTTTACATAGAATAAGTTATACCGGCGTAATGTTCGAGAGGGGACGTTTAGGTTTATTAATGATAAGAGCTCTGGGCAGTTGGTCTGACCGTTAATAATCTTGAAGACAAAGCACAGGGCATGGAGCAAGCGCCTATCACTGAGGGTATTCAGTTTCAATATTTGGAGCATATCGGAGCGGTGATAATCCTCCACATTAATGTTAAGCTTGAACGCAGCAAAGCGTAAAAACTTGTTCTGGACCCTCTCGATTGCATCTGCATGGACTTGGTAAAAGGGAGACCACACAACAGAAGCATATTCAAGATTAGACCTAACTAAAGCACAGAAAAGGATTCGGATAACATTAAGAGGAAGCTGAGAACAATTTCTCAACATAAAACCTAACATCATTATACCCTTAAGGCCAATCCTAGAAATATGCTCACGAAAATTCAGTCTCTCATCGAGTAAAATTCCGAGATCCTTGACGATATGAACTCGCTCCAACTCAACACCATTTATGTTGTAATGAGTATCACGCCTATTAATACCCTTAAAGAAACTGATATAACAGCACTTTTATATTCAAAAATAAGTGATTCACCATGGTCCAATCCCACAAGGCATTCAGACTATTCTGAAGGGTCACCACATCCTCAGCCTGCTCAATCGGTCAGTATAATTTTAAGTCATCAGCAAACATGCTTACATTACAGTTGCTGACCCGTTCAATGATATCATTGACAAAAAGGTTGAAAAGAAGTGGGGCACAATGGGAGCCCTGCGGCACCCCAGAAGAAACATGGATTAAGGAGGGAATGTGGTTCTTGATCTTGACACACTGTGTCCTGCCTGTAAGAAAGCTCTCCAGCCAGCTGACCAGGGATGAAGAGAAACCCAGGGCATCGAGCTTGGCCAGCAATAGTTTAAAGACAACCCTGTCAAAAGCCTTGGAAAAGTCAGTGTAGATTGCATCCACCTGAACTCCATTCTCCAAAGCTTCCAACAGGTCCGTCTCAAACCTAACAAGATTAATTGTGGTGGATTTGCCAATAGAGAACCCAAACTGCTCATTGTGCACAAGACCGCCACAAGCCCAGCTAAGTTGGTCATATACTAAACTATCAAATAATTTGGATAAAGCTGACTGAATACAAACCCCTCTGTAATTCCTAACATCCTCAGCATCGCCAGATTTAAAAATTGGAGTTATGTAGCTGTGTTTCCATATATCTGGAAATGTGGAGTCACGAAGAGACATGTTAAAAATAGTCTGCAGAGGTCCAGCCAAGGTACATATACAGGTTTTAATAAATATGTTTGGTATGTTATCAGGGCCACAATTTATCTTGTCGGGAAGGGCAGAAATTTTATTAAAAACCTCCACAATGGAGAAACAGCAAATGGTGACGTTACTAGTGTTGGTAAAATTGTAGTCAGGAACATGGCAATCTGTCTTAACATAAACTTCCGAAAAATGCCTGGCAAACAAATTTACAATATCCTGTCTGTTCTGGCCAATCTCGCCATCAAGATTCATGCAATTTGGAAATCCATTAGATTTACGTTGCTCATTCACATGTCTCCAGAGAAACTTGGGATTCTGGATAAAAGATCCCTCTAAATCAACCAAGTGTGTGCTATGACATCTGGTAGACTCAAGCTTACACATTGCACGCAACTCAGAGAATTCGGTATAATCGTCCTGACTACGGGACTCCATGAATTTCTTATGTATAGCTTTTTTCCTAATAATAAGGTGTTTCAATCGAGGACTAAACCATTTGGGAAAATTCGAGGTTTTAATTCTTTTCCGAGGTACAAATAAGTCCAAGCAGAAATTCAAAACATCATACAATCTCTCTACGGCCAAACAAACATTATCGTCACCAAAAAGAGCTTCCCAATCCACTCTTGCCAAAACGTCGTTTATAGCCAGATAATTGGCATTTCTGAAATCATAGTAGAACTCATCATATTTCAAATAATTGACTTCGGCTGAAATTTTAAAACAATATGGTTCATGATGCATACTACCTGGCAACAAGACATCGCTTGCTATGACGGATTCGATATCAGAAAGATGAGAAAACAACAAGTCTAAAAATACATTTCGGCTATTGGGTATACAATTTACTTGAAAAAGACCCAGATAGGCAAAGACCTCGGCAACGCCTCGGGCAGGATAATCCTCAGGGCAGCGCACTGTGACACCATAAACACTGTTTTCCCAAGAGGCTGCAGGCAAGTTATAGTCGCCAAACAAGGTTATAGCAGCTGACGGATAATTCATGGACACCTCTTGTACCGATAAACAGTGCTGTTCATATTTATCTTCAGCAGAGTTTGGTGGTAAATATACCCCTCCAAGAATCAGAGTCCTTTTAGCCAACTTAATCTCGACAAACACTTCTTCAATACTTTTATTGGACACGATTAACTTTCTAGACTTAAGGTTGTTAGAGACCGCCATGAGAACACCACCCCCCCTGAGTCTGTCACTTGTTTCCTCACTGCGATCAAAACGATACACATTAAAACCCTGAAAGGACACTTCATCTGATGAAAAACTATCATTAAGCCATGTCTCCAGAAGAATTATTACAGAGTAATCACACAATCTGACCGCATCACGAAAGTCGCATAACTTTGTGCGTAGCCCGCCAACATTCTGACAGTAACAATAAAGGTGGGTTAGTCGTTTTTTGGATTCGGGTCTTGGGAAGCTGAGCTGTTTACCTTTGCAATATAGGGGTTGCCCTCTTTATAGCGAATAATCAAATTTGGCTCGCCACTCTCTTTTCTTCGGTTAAGTTCTTCAAAGATGCTCTTGCTATGATCACGCTGCATTAAAGTGAGATCCGGTCTAATAACAATATTAGAGCCCTTAAGTTTTCTTTTGTTCTTCAGGCATTTTAATTAAGAAGATGAGTCGGTGAACATAACTTTTATGGGACGAGACCCCGTTCCAGCACGGCCAATTCTAACAACCCTAAATTCGAGGCCCTCATTGATTTCGAGCCGCTCTAAGACCTCTACCACGCGAGCCTTATCGTGTTGAACTCTTTCATTTGACCCAGTGGATTGACTTTCCTGAATGTTAAAGACAATCATATTCTTCGATCTAGCACATCTTTCTTGAATTTCATTTAATGTCTCCAAATGGCAAGGAACAGGCTCGCGAGAACCACCAACATTACTATCCTTCAGCTGCTCCAATTGACTACGTAGTTCAGTGACTTCCCCTTCAAGGGTAGTGATTATATCATTTTTCCTGCGTTGTTCCTCCATCAGGCTATTCAAGGCTGCCTGGATCTCTTCCCTCTGGTCAAGCAGGAGATTTAACATTTGAGACATGAGGCCGACAATATCTTTATTACTGGCATTGTTCTTTTTCATTAAGTTCGAGATTTGGTGTCTCATTTCCTCAGTAGGTTGATTAGTTTTGGGAGCCCCGGTCGCCTTTATTCTATTATTGACTTTCTGTTTGTTGATCCCAGATAAGCTACTTGTATCTATTGCTGATGTTGACAAACGTTTAACCGTACTACACCTACAATGCTCACATACCCATCCATGGGCTCCAGTCTTTTTAAAAAGCACACTAATTTTAGAATATTCCTCATTTGAAAGCTTTGAACATCCTTTATGAAGCCAAGAATAGCAGCTCGAACATTCAACAGCATGTTGGTTCTTTCTGACTACGCGTTCGCAATCAGGACACAAATATTTTTCATCTTCCTCAGACATGACCAATTAAAAGTTAGAGGCTGATACCCACACAAATTGCTAAGTCCAAAATCTGTCGTCCCGTCAGCAAAAACCACAAGCCCAAAATCACATAAGCTGCATGGTATTTTATGACGTCATACGATCCTTATGCATACCGTGATGTCACAACGAGAATCGCTTTAATTGTACAAAACCGAAATGTACTATTTTTGCACTTACAACTGGCAACGCTGGATGTCTATCACGTTGATTGGGAATGTTTAGATATACAATTATGTAAGTAAAAATCTTCAAATGGTTTTACATTCACTACTACAAGTCGCTGGCTTAACTATAAGCTGTTTACACACAATTAACACAATTTATCAGAGATTATTAGCTGGTTATTGAAGAAATTCCGATCAAATGTCAAAATCAGCCGCGAACGTCAACAAAACCTCTAAACCTTTAATTCTGTATATGTATAAGGAAATCAGGTGTTTGACAATATCCGAGGCGAGATCTACAATAAATGCCTAATATATTCAAATTAAAGTTAGTAAAATAGTTATAGAGACATGTAGGGCAGCTGAGAAGTTTTTTAGGTTGTTCTATAAAACTAATAGTATTTTTAATAAAAACCTTCAAAGATTTAGTTACCTTACTAATAATAGTGAAACACTTGCCATCGTCAATGTATGATCTCTTTCGCGATTACATGTATGACGACGAAGTCCTAAGCGATCATCCCATTCAGTTAATAAAATTAATTTTAAAAGAGTATTTCAAGATTAGATTATATCACGAAACCATGAAGCATTTAGACCTAACCAAGACACATAAATCTAGAAATATAAATAAAAAAACTACAAACGAGTAATTATTTCTAAATATATATATATATATATATATATATATATATATATATATATATATATATATATATATAGGCATAGATTCCAACACAAATATGGCAATTGAAAAAGTTTCGCCTAACATAATTTCATCACTTGTATATATTGTAAATAAAATCCTAGAGCTGGGCTACTTTCCAAATTTCTGGAAAAAAGCCAGAATCATTCTAATAAAAAAGAAAAGTGAACCACCTAACTTTACTAATGGCCATAGGCCAATCAGCCTACTATCTCACTTAGGTAAAATAGTCGAAAATTTGATTCTTGAATTACTTAGCGCAGAAATAACGGAAAAAATATTTTTCCGGATGAACAAATCGGCTTCAGAAGCTCAACAAGTACTGTGAATCAAACAACAAGGTTGGCTTCTGATATTGCTCAAGCAAAAAAAGTGGGGGCAATCTTTCTAGATGTCCGCAAAGCATTTGACATGACATGGCACAACGGTTTAATTAAAAAAATGGTCAGGCTAGGCCTATCTAATTACCTAGTGAAATTAATTCAATCCTTTTTAAGTAACAGAGAGTTTATAGTCCACATAGATGGCTATGACTCAAACCCTAAATCAATAAGAGCGGGTGTCCCCCAAGGCTTCCAGTTGTCTCCACTACTGTTTAATATTTTCACCGCGGACATACCCAAAAATCAGCACTAAGCTCTACCTATTCGCCGACGACACGGCGATAATCACAGTTAACAAAAATCTAAATTACATTCACAATAGGCTTCAAAATCATATAAATGTCATCCAAACATGGATGACATGGAAACTGAGACTAAACCCTAATAAAACTCAAGCGGTATTATTTTCACAATACGATAGACCCAAAAACATCACGAAAATCCAAATATCAAATGTCCAAGTTGAATGGACAAAAAAAGCAAAGTATCTGGGAGTAATATTTAACAGAAAATTCAGTTGGTCGGCTAATACTAACAATAACATAAGGAAAGCAAGAGGTATAATATCTATGTTATATACCCTATTTCATCCCAAAAGTAAACTAAATTCCAGAATAAAAACCACTATTTACAAATCATATATCAGACCAATTTTAACGTCCGCTTCTCCCACGTAGAGCACTCACCATTACAATCAAAAAAATAAATTACAATCGGTTCAAAGTAAGCTATTAAGAATAATACTCAATATTACATAGGGATACTAAACTAATGTATCTAAATGGATTTAATACTAAATTAAATACCAGTTATTGTATACCGTATTAGAACGGATTTATCTCGAAACAACTTAATACAATCTTCTCATATATTCTCTAACAGAAATAAATATCTCCCTAAAGACTGTTTGCTACCACAAGTCAACTAAAACACTCCTCCCCATCCCCAACCGTCCCCTCTCCCCAGTGAATTTTACAGAATTAACCTCTATATATCAACGATGATCCAAAAGGCGTAATAGCGTAAGCTGACGCAAAACAGAAGATGATCCCAAACACACATTTTGATTCAGTTGTAATGGAAGTGTTAACAACCTGTCATTGACAACTTTAAAGTTACCTTAGTTACGACTGTTAGCTATAACCAGTAACCTTTGATACCTGACCTGTGTTTTAAATAAAAGAAGTGCATTCAGAACCTCCGTGTTTAGTTACCGGCCAATCTGGAACAATGTTTATATCATCTGCTTTCTGATTTTGAACCCCCGTCCGAATTTCTGACTATGCGTCTGACAGATACTTAAAATTGGAAAAAAAAAACATTAAATTGCTTGCTATAAACAAATATTAAATTAAAGAGAAACGAGCCGCCGCTGGTTTAGTCTATAGTGAGAGCCACCAGGGTTGCCATTTTTGGGACCGGCGACGCAGAGAAAGATATATGCTTTCTCTCGCACCCATAGCACGCGAAAAACAATAATAGATCCAACTTTCGAAACTATTTATGAATGAAATGTTGAGTCTATCCTTTGTTTTATAGTCTAAGGTAAAGATTGATAATGTGGGTTTCATGCAGGATATAGAATTTATATGTGTAGTGAGGATGCAATAATAAAATAGCGAAACGTCGACAGTTTAAAAAAGTCTGTTGATTTTTTCTGGATCCCAACCCTAAATAATACACCACTCTAACATAACAGCAAGAGGATCGTTAACGAAAACCATTTAGACACTTAATATCTGGGAAATATCTGCAGACCAACGGAGTAGGCAAAGACTGATAATATGGGTTTCATGCAGGATATAGAATCTATGTGTTCTGAGGATGCAACAATAAAGTTGGGAAACATCGACAATTTAAAAAAAGACTTGCTTTTTTTTACTGGATCTTAACCCCAAATAATACACCACTCTAACAATTTTTTTAACATTACTAGGACATCCTCATATGTGTCCCTTAATTGTTGGTCAAACTTTGGAGTCAATCGGGTAAGTAGTATTTAAGCTATGTCGTGATCTAATAGACAGACCGACAGACGAGACGACAAAATTGATAAAACGTGTTTTTTACAACCACCTTCAGAGCAATATCTAACAAGCATATTGGCTCATATTTGTCAAAGAAATAATTTTTTTTTGTCTAACTATATAGCACAATAACAAATTGGCGCGATCACGGTGCCAGACCAACTGTGTATATATCGGAGACCCGACCGGTACCCATAATGTATCAGCCGGGGCGGGACACGAGCAATAGGTAAATCGAGTAACGTGTTCAAGTGCTGCAACTTATATTTTTATTCAGTGAACTTTGCCGATCCCAATCAATATTATTTTTGCTGTTTTATTTCAGTTCATGATGCATTAAAAAAAATGTGAACGGACCACATAAAATTTAGCGGGGTTGGGTGTAAACTATACAAATTTTTTACCTGCATTCCTTTCATGCGTTCAGACTTAAGTGCCAGACTTTAGTGAGTAGGAACGTCGGGAACAGGACCAGGAAGATTAGGGAGCTTCCGCAAAATAACGTTAACGATCATACGGTACCGTAATTGGATCAAATACCGCAGAAGTTTTAGGAACGATCTGTGACCGGGTTGGGTGACGTGATTCTTTGCATGATAACTTACATATTAGACGAGAGGGATTAGGAAGTTATCGCTCGACTTCGAATAGTGTAATTAGCATCTCAGCAGGGCTTGTTGAGATATTTGAACGGAAATCTGGAATAATCGTGATCTCATACGATTATTCCCTACGTTGAGGTCCCGTAGGAAACACTAGAAAAGCGGTCAAACCTGGTGAACATCACATATATCATCATGTCTATGAGACTACCTAGGAGCACCAGGTGGCGTTCGCACTCCGATGATGATGTCCAAAGGGAACCTACAATCAACAAAAAACACAACCGGCCTGACTGAGAGGTTTTACCCGGTGCGGAGCACAAGACTCGAAGTATAGACTACGTGTTGTGCTCTCTAAACCACAACTGGCGCCCTTAAAAAGGAATAAGAATAGGAAATCAAAAGAGATTAACATTAATAGCACGGAATCTGACTCAGGAGAAAAGAACGACATCCTTTAAAAGCCAGGCGAAGGCAAGAAGGGCGGCGTATCCTCGGTTCCCGACAATGGACGAGGTACTCTTCAGATATGCTCCCCACGAGCTAGTCGGAGCATCGTGAGGCCTAGGTGAGACCCTAGATACCCGTTATCGAGAAATTAACGCGAATAAAAAAACTTCCTAATCTTTGATCGGGAACAGTTTGTATATAAATACATTTTTTTCCATTATGGTGGGTAGCCCTAGAGATATGAAAAAAACGAAAATATGTTTTGTTTAAAGCGATTAGTCAAAAAACAAACAGTGAAATATGCCAAATTTCTTTTATCTCTTTGTATATAAAACCTAACTAATTATACTACTAGTATACTGTTTAGACCATATAGATTGACAGCTGTAAAAAAATTTTCACTTAACCTTTCCCGTACCTAAAATTTTTAAATACGGTTTTCTATATAATTTAGCGACGTAATTATTCAGAAAAAATTGCCAGATGTCTAATAAATTTTGTTCCCCAAACGTTTGAACTGTTTAAGATTTTTAAATACTGCTTTTACAGTTTCATCTAATTTTTAGTGGCGTAATTTATTATAAAAATATATTTGACAGCTGCCAAAAAAATGTTTTTCCCTGCAATTTTGAACTGCTTAAAATCTTAAAATACCATTTTGACAGTTCAGTGTAACTTTTAATGCCGTAATTTAATTAAAAAAATGACATCTGTCAATAAAAATGTTTTTCCCCTATAATTTTTGAACTGCGTTAAATTTTTAAGTACGAGTTTCATAGTTCAAGGTACCGGATAGATGTATTTCCCACTATATAGACCGGGATTATTTGACACTTTGGTAGGGCAAGTTTTCAGTATACAGGCTCAATTTTTCTACATTTTACGTGCTTTTATGGCAGCATATGTTTTAACATAGAGCGTGTAAATAGTGTATAATATGCATTTCATTATTTTACTGCTCGGCTAAGTTGTATATATTGTTATAAAGAAATGTCCCTGACATTTCTTTAGAAATTCAGCTAATTTAACGTTCAAGTCAAAAATTGAAAGAGCATAGATAAGAAAAAAAATTCTTATAGACCGATATCTTCAAAATGTTTAAGCAAATACATTTATACTGTGAGACAAAATTAATGAGAAGGCAAAAAGGTACAAAACTGCATTTCGAGTTTACAACTAAATTATTTGGGAGAAAAACTGCTTGCGTACAACACATTAATTTTGTTCTTTCTTGATTCTAAAATTACATCGATGCGTCTAGGTCCTACAAAAAACACGACCCTATCGGATAAAAATGGAACTTAATTCCAAGGGGTACCTTTACCAAATATAAACCAAAGTTATTTACCGTTTTCGACAGAGGCTTAGCTACAACGCCGCCAGCCCCCGCAGTGCGGGGGCCGGCGATAATGTGTAATGGAGAAATTAGTGAATTTGCCTCGGTCAGCTGTGAGATGTGATTGGAAGGCCAAGAGCGTGATTATTGTTGGTGTTTATCGGTTCCATGACTTCTCAGTTCAGGAATTCAATTCGGAATGTACTAATCTGTTGTCAAGTATTGATTGTGCAAATGGTATAGTTTTAGGGGACATGAATATAGATCTTCTTGTAAATTCGCGCGAAAGTATCGATTATAGGGAGGTTGTTGCGGAAAGTGGACTTGTCTCATGTGTGTCTCAGGTAACCCGACCTAGCCTCAAAGGATATGGTGGCGCATACATAGATCATGTATTGCTAAATAAAAATCACCGCGAAGGTTCACATCATACAATCCTGCATCACTGATCATTTTTTGGTGAGTATTACATTTAATTTTAATATGAATAATTCATCTACCGGTCACAACAAACAAAAAATTGATTTTGACCAACTGCGAAAATTACTATCAGAAAAGGACTGGGTTTCAATATATGGGGAAACGGACGTCAACCTAGCGGTAAACAAATTTTACTCATTGTTAGAAAGCTCGATTGACGCTTCACAAAAAGTGCTTAAGGTAAACTCAACTAAACAAAAAATTAAACCATGGATGACAGACGGGCTATTACAAAGCATTAGGAATAGAGAGGTACTCTACGAAAGATTGAAAAAAAGACAATTTGATATGAATTTAAAAACTGAGTACAACACTTATAGGAATTATTTACACCAACTTATTATTACTACAAACAAAACATACTACTCGCATCAGATAAATGTTAATAAAGGGGAGATATGAATAACTTGGTTCACCTTGAACAATATCATTGGCAGTAGTTAGAAAAAAAATACAAATATTGTTCTCCAGGTTGACTTAGGGGCTGTTAGCGATGAGGCGGAAGTTGCTCAGCAGTTGAGTAGTTATTTTTATAACGTACCGAAGTCGGTTAGCGATTCAATTGTTTGAGATGTCGGATTGAATAACAGCTCACGAACAGACTATTTTCGATGTAGAGACTCCTTGGTGGTACCCCACGTCGATTTTAATTTGGTTTTCGATGTAATAAACTCCTTACCACTAAATAAAAGTAGCGGTCTTGATAATATTGGTGCAGGTGTATTGAGAGCTGTAAACACTATAATAGTTCTGGTTGTGGTTCGCTTATTTAACATCTCGATTTCTCATGGGATTTTTCCCGAACGATTTAAACAGGCTTTGCTGATTCCAGTATTTAAGGGAGGTGAAAAAAACAGCAAGAGTAATTATAGTCAAAGTTTCTTCAGAAATAAAAATCCTTTTCAGAAGATCAATACGGATTTATCAAAAACCGTGGTACTGACTTGGCTCTCCTTAAATTCAACAATGAAATATATTCTGGGCTAAATAAAAACTTGAAAGTGTCAGCGCTTTTTATAGATATCAGCAAGGCCTTCGATACTCTGTCTTATGAGGTGCTGATGTCTAAACTAGAGAGTGCTGGCGTGAGAGGCCCTATTCATGAGTGGTTTCTGAGCTACCTTACAGGAGTACCCCAGGGCTCTGCCCTGGGACCTATTCTCTTCATTATATATATATATATATATATATATATATATAAATGATCTCTGCAAATCAAACCTAAAAGCGAAATTCTTCACCTTTGCTGACGACACAGCGCTGTTATACACTGGTAATTTTGCAAATGATGTGTATTTGGATATGACTGATGACCTCAAATCCTGAAGAAATGATTTCATTTTAACAAAATGCTATTAAATACAAAAAAGACAAAATTTCTAAATTTCACCTTCAGGGGTCAGTGGGCTTTCGAGCATGCAATAAGGTATCATGGGCTAAACTGTGGAAATATGGATGCATGTGATTGTAATGTCATTGAACAGTGCTCTGATATACGTTATCTCGGTGTCCATTTTGACACGAATATGTCCTGGAAGGTACACATAGAAAATACTAGGAAAAAATTATTGTATTCTTGCGAAAATAAGATACGCTTCACGTCTTCTACCCAAACATGCGTTATTACTCCCTTACAACGCTTTAGCACACTCAATTTTAACGTATGGAATGTGTATGGAGTGGCACCTATGCAAAACCGTTAATTAAACTGAAGAAGATGGTTCTAAGAGCAAGCAATCATGTATCTAGACAGAACCCCTCTGAGGAGCTTTTTCGACAGTCGAACACTCGGTCACTTCGAAATATCGTTGTTTATTTTTAAACATAAACATATATTAGATCAGAGACCTAATAATCAAAATTCTACCAGACTTGGGCAAGAACTAACCCTGACAGTCGAGTTTACTGAAAAAAACAAGTATTCAAGAATCTTCCTACATTCTGGGACCAAAAATTTTTAACAAATCACCTGCCAGTATCTTTCTCCAAGATAATATTAGTCTAAATTACTTGAAGAAAAAAATTAAAAATATATTCATATACTCTGATATTGCGGAATTTATATAGACTATTGTATTTTTGGATATCCTATTATAATTCATACTATTTCTATTACTCTAAAAAGCCTAAAATGTATTATATCTCGTTTAGTTAATAATTAATAATTGTACTGGTTTATTATTTACATATACTAGAATAGCAAGTGCATACTGGGCTCTGTTTTCTGTACCTATAAAACTTTCGGTATGCAAATTGCCTCTGATTGTCTAAGATAATATTATTAAAAATGGAAAATAAATAAATAAATAAATAAGATTAAAAACTATCGCGGGGTAATACCTGTTAGAGCGACGATTATGTCGTGAGTTATGTAATTTGAAATTGTGGCTGCAAATTTGACAGAAACAGAAAGAATAAAGATTTTGATGTTGTTAGGTCACGGAGGTAAAAGACGTTCGTATGAAAATGTTTGCACATTTTTTAATGAGGAGAGTTAGGATAGACCATCAATTGTGAAGTCCACTGTAACAAAGATATTGAAAATAGGTCATGTTAAGTTTAAAATTTGCCAAAAACAAGGCGCTTAAAAACATCTACCAATGATGAAAATATGCTCTACTTTCCGCAATTGAGCACCCTGACATGTGCTAAGAATAAGATCAGCCAGACTTCGGTTATTTGAAACGAAATAAGTACATACCCTACAAAAAATATCTTCTTTAAGAGTTGTCTTTCCTATACAATTTTGGAAATGAACAATGAGGACTAAAATCTTTCTAGCAGAATTCTGTTTTAAGATGAGGCCACATTTTGCCTAAACGGTTTTGTGAATCGGCATAACTGTAGGTATTGGTCTGCAAACAATCCACATTGGGTGATGAAGACCGATACGTAGTTTCCCAAGAAAGTTAATTTGTGGGCTGGTATAATAGATGATCGCGTTATTGGATCCTTTTTCATTCAAGGAAAGCTGAATGGGTCACTTTATCTGCAGCTGTTGGAGATCAAATTATTCCAGCATTGAACGATATTTTCCCTAATGGTTTTGGTGACGTCTGGTTTCAACAACATGTGTTAGAAATTATTTAAACACGACGTTTCTGGGACGCGGATTGGACGAATATGGGTTGTTAGTGACCCCCAGGGTCACCGGACTTAACTCCGCTAAATTTCTTCCTTTAGGGTCACTTGAAAATGGCCGTGTAGAAAACAAATCCCGAGAACCTTGAAGATCTAATAGGAAGCTGACATGAAAAAAATACCCCCGGAATGGCTGCAAAATACTACTCGGGAATTTATTGAGCGCTTAAGATACTGTCAAGCTATGGAAGGAAGACATTTTTTTCAGCATCTCGTTGATCATTAAATTATTCAGTTCTAATTTTTTAATTCCTCATTCGTTGATGTATTTTTAAAAACATTTAATAAATTTAACATTTAACGAATTAAGATGAAAATCTCAATTTTGAAGTTACACTGAGGATAAGACGGAAAATAAATCACGTGTAAAAAACATCACCAGTCAGGGGTTTCCGTTTCCAGATATCTGACTAATCCTGAATATGCTGAATGCCGATGTTAGAAGAATCGCTATAGGTATGGATGCATTTTACTCTAGGGTGTAGAGATACCAGGATATTTGGCTTGCCGACTTTTGACATCTCGTGCGGGGTTTTATACTATATATACCAGACAGGTAGATAATTTTCAGGGTTCATTAAGGCAGTTATGTGTGCCCTTCATTACGTACTCATGGGAACCAAGCTGTAGAAGAATTGGCAAAAACTTTATTCAGTTAACACATATCTTTGATTATTGATTTTAAGTTGTAATCCCGATAATAGACAAATTGAAAACCGTCATAGTTGAGATAAATGTTCTAACATTGAAAATAGGGGAATAAAATTAGGAACTATTTCGAAAAACGATCAAACGCGTCAAATGTATTTAATGTTTAATACGTAAATTTTATCTTTAGAAAATATGAGCTGTATTTTTTTCCTAGTGAAACATGTCGGTTTAAGACATCGATTTAGAAGGTTTGGGTAATAAATATTCTGTATTTAGCAAGGGTTCGTAAATATAGGAATTTTAAGGGCAAGGGCTATTTCAACTTAAAAAAAATTGAATAGTAAGGTTTGTATTTTATTTTGAACTGATTCCTTTAACTACTATAATCGTATAATAAATTTTTACTGAAAATATATGTATCGGGAAACAATCGTAGAATATCAGTTACAATCGCATCTTCAGCAGACTGTATCTTCTACTCCAAACTTTTGCAGGGATTTATTTTTTTGCTTAAACATTTTCAGAATCAGGGAATCACCTGTTAGTCTCGTGGATACTAGGAATTCCCTGTTGATATTTCTGTGTTATTCTTGAATATATTTCAATCCGGACACCAAAATTCTTTATTTTGATTTTTTTTTACCATTTAATTTAGATTGTCTGTGGAATGATACTGATCTCTTGTAGTGAAGGTAAAAGACCTAGGCATAGAATACATAGGCATTCTTAACACTGCAAGAACAAATATTAATTTTATGTTGAATGCAACCAGTAAAACTATCGTATATGGCTAAATCCTTCACTTGAATTTCATCACTGTTATAACCTTTAGTAACCAGCACTATGAACTTCATCTTGCAGAAAGCAATTGATTACATCAGGTTTCTAACATTTCGTGATAAAGGTAGGTATTCCAAAATACGATCATGTACCATGATGCGATATGCAGTATCAGGTAAAAAGATTTCAGAACTTGAAAGTCTAATTTTACCCCAGTTGTACTACTTTTGAGAGCTTTATCTTGTTTAAAGTAGTCAATTACGAATATACATCTGCTGGAAAACGTGGTAAAGTCTAGTAATGGTTCTTTATTAGCTTTTCCCATATAAGTTTTTGAAATTCAGTATACATTCTATAAGCTTGTGCATACTGTCTGCTTTTAAAATTTAAATTCATAGATTCAGATAAACTTCAGAGATTCGAAACAGCTTAATATCTGTATTATCCAAATTATCAAAGTAACATATATCTTTTTTGAAATTATCTTCTCACGCCTTCTGGAAAAAATACAATAACATATCTCTCAGACATAGATTTCACAACCCATATATCTCTATTTGTACTTCTTAGCGCTGGAAGTTCATGAATTTCCCAGCTTCTAAATCCCAAGATAGGTTTCTTCTTTGCGATTTCATCAAAAAGTTTTAGTTTTAAAGAATTGCTAGGATACATATGT
>JAUTXW010001076.1:92500-175000 GCA_030620095.1 Kuschelorhynchus macadamiae
CATGTGAATATAACAAGACTAATTGGTACTGGATATAACAATGTCAAAGTGTGGATTTTGTGATTCATGCGCCCGCAAGGCGATGATAACATGCAGCGGGTTGTGCAAAAAACGATATCATGCTGATTGTATGTCCGTTCCACCTGAAGCAACCAGTGTTATCAACGGAGTACCTGGAACTATCCAATTCTCTTTCTGAAAGAATTCGAGATATTACTAAAGACACCTTAGATTTAGCAGTAGATAAAATAAACGCTAGAGTATGGGGACGTTCTCAAGATATTCGACACACTACCTTTGCAAATGCTCTTAAAAACAACTCCAAAATTATTGTGAAGCCGAAAAATCAAATCCAAGAATGCTCTCGTACCAAGCAGGATATTCTGCAGAATGTTAATCCAGTTGCGGAAAATATTTCGTTTAATAAGGTAAAACAGCTGTCAAACGGTGGTTTTGTCCTAAGTACAAATCAAATCAGCGCGAACAGATTTAAGGAGTTAGCGGCACAAAAATTTTCTGAAGATTATGAAGTAAGGGAATTAAGAAGTGCTCGGCCAGTTGTTAGGATTGTAGGACTTTCCCAGGATTACAATGATGACACGTTAATACAGTTCGTCAGCATGCAAAATCCTCAAATATTCTCTACGGACTCTCAATGTAAATTGTTAAAAATATGACCCACAAAGAAAAATAGTCACGTTTATCAAGCTGAACTACAGTTAGATGAGGTAACTTTTATGAGAATTATAGATATTGGAAGGCTGCTTGTAGGTTTAGACAATTGTATTGTTTATGAGGCACTTTCAGTTCCACGTTGCTTTATATACAACGGTTTTTACCACACTTCTAAATTCTGTAAAAATGCTGTATGTTGTCCTTTATGTACAGGAAATCATGATGTTAAGGGATGTAAAGCGGCTAAAGAGAAGTATAAATGTATTAATTGTGTTAACGTCAAAGATAAACAAAAATTAGATATTCCGACCAATCACGCGGTATGGGATGTTAAAAGTTGCTTTGCGTCCAAAATAAGAATGTATATCTCTTTATCTCGAGAACCATAACAGATAGAAGGCAAGTTCATATACAAAAGTTTCTTAGCTTCTTTTGAATTTTTATTTTATTATATTCTTATTTATACAGGATGTTGCGTTTGGCCTGGGCTGACATGCACTTTCTTATTTTAAATGGGACACCCTATATATTATTGCAGATTATGATAACGCGCTTAAAGACGAGTTCACCAATATATAACAGTATGGGCCTATAGTGCAACGTTTCGGATTTATTGACATTTTTCTTCAGTTTTCTACCTATTTTCAAATTAACAGAAGTAAAGTACTTTTATAAATTTTAAAATTTTTGTTAGAGCCTTAAAAAATTAAAACCTCGTTCTACTCACAGTCTTATATTCGAGTTTTAAAACTTCAAAAAAGTTACAATGTTGCCATGCTTTGCGTATCGTAATTTTTTTTTTAATTTAAATGCAACACCCTGTATATTACAATAAATTCGGATAGAGAATTGAAGTAAGATTTCAACGACCCATAATAATATGGGTCTCCGACTTATAGTTTTAGACTTATTGAAATAGAGTTTGAAAGGACGCCAAGGTAAACGTCGCAAGAAATGTCAACATAATTTCCTGCTAGTGCTATTGATATCTTTTAACATTATAAAAATGTATTCAAATCAAGAAAAGTTGATTCTTTACCAGTGCTATTTGGAAAATAATCGTAGTGCTGCTTTGGCTCTTAGGGCATACCAACGAAAATATCCCGAAAACCGAATCCCAGATCGAAGAATTTTTCAGAAAATTGAAAGAGATCTCGAGGGGCACAGCGTTTTAAAATACGATAAAAGAATAACACCAAGATCTGTTTTAACCGAAGAAGAACAACTAAATATTTCCTTGTATTTTGAAGAGAATTCCGAAAATTCTATTCGGGATGCAGAGCGCGATTTAGGCGTTGCTAAATCTAATATTCATTTTTCGCTTAAACTTAATAAGTACAGGCCATGGAAGTTTGCGAAATTACATCATTTAGAGCCAAATGACTCCGTTACTAGATTAGAATATAGCAATTTAATTATGGATCGTCAATTCCAGGAATCTATATTAAATAAAATATGTTGGACAGATGAAGGAACCTTTAGTACCTGTGGAGTTTTCAACAGAAAAAATAGCCATTTCTGGGCACAAAAGAACCCGAAAAAATTTAAAACTATACAACATCAAGGACGACGAAGCATTAACGTGTGGTGCGGAATCTACAGAGGTACAATTATAGGCCCCGTATTTATTGATCAGCATTTAACTGGCCCTAGATATTTACAGTTACTTAGAGACACAATTAAGCCCTTGCTAGACATACGAGGAAATACCAACGAAATAATATATCAAATGGACGGCGCTCCATGCCGTAACACGCTAGATGTAAAGAACTTTTTTTCCTACAATTTTATGGAATGGATAGGTCCAAATGGGGATATTCTGTGGCCTCCTAGAAGCCCTTGAAGACTTATCTCCATTGGACTATTTCTTATGGGGAACATTAAAGGATAAGGTTTACCAAAACCGCTGCGAAAATATTGAGGATTTAAGAAACAAAATTATTATGGAAGTTGCGTATTTAAATGAAAGTGGAGCAGTTCGAAAAGCGTCCAATAAATTAGAAATGATTCTTACAACTTGCATTGCCGAAAACGGTGGACTCATTGGTCATTTAATAAAATAATTTTTTGTATAAGTTTTTTGTAGAATTTTTTCCAAATAAATTTAGTTCTTATATAAATAAAAACAATTAAGCTAATATATAAAGCATAAAATCTGTAAATCTAATTAAAGCGTTTTCAAATTATAATTTGTTTTTATTAATATTATTTCTTTACCAACCAATAACGCTGTTTTTATTTAGAAATACACATAAATATGGAAAATTATAAAATAATTAACAAGTATCACATTTTTCATTTATACAGGCGATACGCTTACAAAGTATGTTTTGAATTAAATAACTATCTAAAAAAAGCAAAATATACACGGTTTTGATTTTATTGAATAACTGAGTTTCTTGTTATTTTTTTTGTTGTTTTTCCAATATCTTAATATTTAAGCAAAAAATAGGTGAACATTAATTAAATTTAAAAAATTAGCCCCCGTATTCGCTAAAAAGGTTAGACCAGATCTAGTTACCATGACATTTAAAACTGTTAGTTCGCCAGTTGCGTTTTGTATATGTCACTGTCATTTGGTAATTGTGACTACAATAATTTATTTGCTCTATCGTTGCATTTGTCATTTTAAACCTATAACTGTTAAGTTAGACATGGTCTAAATTTAAACCTCTTTAGTGAATACGGTTCTAAGGGTTTTATAATTAACGACACTTTTATATTAAGATAATAATCAAGGGTAAATAAAGATTATCGGTACCTAAGTAATAACTCTTAATGCATACATTATAATACACCCACGAATTTGTCTTAAAAAAATTAGTTGCATGCTGAAGATGATCGTCAATAAGTCTAAAACTATAAGTCGGAGACCCATATTATTATGGGTCGTTGAAATCTTACTTCAATTCTCTATCCGAATTTATTGTAATGTACAGGGTGTTGCATTTAAATTTAAAAAAAAAATTACGATACGCGAAGCATGGCAACATTGCAACTTTTATGAAGTTTTAAAACTCGAGTATAAGACTGTGAGTAGAACGAGGTTTTAATTTTTTAAGGCTTTAACAAAAATTTAAAAAATTATAAAAGTACTTTAGTTCTGTTAATTTGAAAATAGGTAGAAAATGAAGAAAAATGTCAATAAATCCGAAACGTTGCACTATAGGCCCATACTGTTATATATTGGTGAACTCGTCTTTAAGCGCGTTATCATAATCTGCAATAATATATAGGGTGTCCCATTTAAAATAAGAAAGTGCATCTCAGCCCAGACCAAACGCAACACCCTGTATAAATAAGAATATAATAAAATAAAAATTCAAACGAAGCTAAGAAACTTTTGTATATGAACTTGCCTTCTATCTGTTATAGTTCTCGAGATAAGGAGATATACATTCTTATTTTGGACACCCTGTACAAGCAGTTAATTGAAAAAGTTAGATCCGACATTTTTCAAATAAACCAATAGCAACCGCTGAATCGTTCATATGAAACAACCTCTATGTCGCCCATTTCTTTAAACGGGTGACTTGCTGAATTCGATTTCGGCTGCCGATTTTGATGTACTCGCGTTTACCGAAACCCTGGCTGGATTCCGGTATTTTCAATACTGAAATATGCGATTCTCGATACACAGTATTTCGTGCAGATCGGAACTATAGTCAATTGTGTTGTAAAAGAGGGGGTAGAGTCCTCGTGGCAATAAAAAATATTTATGATGTTACAGTTCTAAAAATTAAAAATTTTCCAGAATGTGTTGATATTATTACTGTTAAAGTAAACATGTTTTCTTGCATTTATTATTTATTTTTATTTTATATACCACCTAAAACTAGTATAGATGAATATAATCAAGTATTTGAAGAAATAAGTGCACTGGATTTTTTATACGAATCGAAAATTTTATTTTTAGGTGATTTTTATTTGTCCGACTTCTCGAACGTATTATCTGGTGAGAATATAGATGATAACACCTTTGGTTTGTTAAATTTTATGGAATTTTTCAGCCTAAAACAGTATAACTTTGTAAAAAAATTAAATAATCGTTTGCTAGATCTTGTGCTAACTCTGATACTTTTTCATGTGAAGTTGAAAAGGCTGAGGATTTTTTGCTTCCTGAAGATGTACATCATCCAGCTCTGTTAGTTCATTGTAGCGTGACATATGAAAAAAAAATGTAATAAGCAAAAGACCACTAACATTTTTATAACTTTAAAAGGGCTGATTTTATAAATCTTTACTTGCATATGACTAATATTAACTGGGACTTTTTGTGCAGCGCCAATGACGTAAATTCTGCTTGTGAAATGTTTTATTTTAAAATTTATGAAACCCTGGATCTTTTTGTTCCAAAAACACGAAAGCGTCGCAGAAACTATCCACCTTGGTTCAATTCTCAAGTAATACGAAAAATTAGACACAAATTCAGGGCATGGAAGAGGTTTAAAAGAACTAAGAATGTTACTGATTTGCAGGCATTTAGGGAACGTAAGACTCAGGTTAAATTGGACATAGGTAATGCTTATAAATATTATTGCCAAGGTATCGAAAATGATATTACGACTAATCCCTCGTATCGAAAATGATATGAATCCCTCAAAATTTTGGCAATTAAATAACAGTGAAAAAAATAAGCAGTTTCCAGAAATAATGACATTAGGCGAAGACAGTTTTAAAGATCATACATCGATTGCAAATGCATTTGCCAATTTTTTCCGGTCCTCGTATATTGTGCCTGATAGTGATGAACTAAATCCTCAGAGAATCAGCGGTATTGTGGACACCGTTTTTATAAACTGCGCTACTGAGAACGATATTTTACGTTGTTTAAAAAAAATGAACCGAAAGGGACGGTAGGTCCAGATAAAATACCATCATTTTTATTACGAGACTGTGCATGTCTTCTTGTAAAGCCTCTTACAATACTTTTTAATGTATCAATTAAAACATCGCAGTTTCCAGATTGTTGGAAATTATCTAAAATAATTCCTGTTTTAAAAAAAGGAGATAAAAATAAAATCGAAAACTATCGTCCAGTAAGTATAATTAACAACTTTTCTAAATGTTTTGAAATATTCCTGAATAGAAATTTGTACTTTCAGGTTAAAAATAAACTCGCGGATAATCAGCATGGTTTTGTCAAGGGAAAGTCAACAGTCTCCAACCTTGTTTGTGTTACGAAATTTATAGCAGAAGCTTTTGATAATAATTGTCAAGTTGACGTAATACATACAGATTTTTCGAAAGCTTTCGACAGGCTTGACCACAATATTTTGCTAGATAAACTTAATTCGCTTGGCTTTTCTGACAATCTGGGTTTTTCTAATCTTATCTAACCGGTAGAACGCAAATAGTGGAATGCTGTGGTCAATTATTCGTGCTGTTGGAGGCTGCTTCAGGGGTGCCACAAGGGTCTATTTTGAGTCCTTTAATGTTTAACTTATTCATCAGCATAATTAATAATCAGTATAATCACACGCTTCTTTACGCAGATGATATGAAGATTTATGCCCGTATAAAAAGCTCAAAAAAAAATTTAGTATAATGACATTCTTTTTAAAGCATAGTACTATACTGTATGAATATAAAATTAATAACGAAATGTTGGAAAGAGTGGAGTATTTTCATGATCTTGGTGTTCTATATGATAGAAAGCTTTGTTTTGTTTGTATAAATGATCTTATAAAAACATGTTTTAAATCACTGGGTTTTATTCATAAGAAATTCGAGGGATTTTAAGAATCAAAGTATCTTAAAATTACTTTATTACGCTTTCGTGAGGTCAAGACTTGAGTATGCCTCTGTGATATGGTCGCTTTACTATCAAGTTCATGTAGGCCGTATTGAACGAGTCCAGCGACGTTTTCTAAAATATTTAAGTTTAAAAATTGACGATCGGTATCCTGAAGTCGGCATCCCCGAAAGAGAATTATTGCGTAGGCATTCGTTTCACTCCTTGGCTGATCAGCGCACTGTGTTTCAGCTAAAGTTTCTTCATAAAATCTTACATAACAGGATTGAATGTAGTGATATTTTAAGCCAGCTGCAGTTTCTGGTACCTAGAACGTCAGCTCGCCATTCTCAAACTTTTTATGTTCCAACACCGCGCAAAAAATATCTATCTAAGTACTCTCCAATAAATAGTATGTGTAATGCATACCATTTTCCATCAAGACAAATTTCACATATTTAACTGTGGTTTGGCACATGTAAGTTTGAAATTGTTTGTGGTTCGCCTTTATATTGCGTTATTTTTGTACATACGTATATATTTTTGTATTTCTTAAGTCGTAGTTGTAGGTAGTAGAAGTGTATTATTTTTATGTGATACTTCTTTATATACACAGAAATTTACTTACAAATACTGTTATGCTTGTACCCATTAGTTAATTGGTTTTTGTAACTGTATAATGGGATAAATAAATAAAATAAAAAATAAATAAAAAAGTAAGGTTAAATGCTTTTTCTTGTTCAGAACGTTTTAAGTTAAGGCCAAATACTTTTTTCTACTGGATCTGGCAGTGTCTATAATCTTTTTATTAACATTTTTTTCTTTACTAAGCATGGATGACCTTATTTACAGCTCTAAAACGCTTTTCAGTTTTTAATAACTATCTGTTTCAGAAAAAAACAGTTTTTAGAACAAACCTGTTTAGAAAAACGGTTTGGGAGCAGGGTGGAGGTGTATTCTGTATCAAGACTCTCTCTGTATACTGAGCTACGTAAGCTAGTTAGAGAATTTATCTTTCCACCTTTCTACACAAGTATTTCTAATCGGATCTAAATACAAATCTGTATTTACGTGGTCATCAAAAAGTGCATATTATTATAAATTTTTGAAAAGGTGAAAAAGACAAATTTTATAGTCTAGAAATAAAGTAGGGTCCGATAACCTTTTTGACCTGAGCCTTATGTATACTAATTCCATAGGCGGAATAGAGTTCGACGGGAAAAGTTATATCAGAAACAGTTTTTACATTTTCGATAAGTTATCTGATAGTTGAAATAAGAGGGGTGCCTGAAAATGCAACATTTTCAATTTAGCCCTGTATCTTAAAAACTAAAAAGGCTATGATAATTTTGTTAACGGCATCCCCCGCAAAAATAACCAAAATGTACAGTTCAAGAGAACTAAAAAACTTTACAGAAAAAAGGTCGCTTAGTAAGGCGTCCGTGCCTGATACGCGTTCGTGCCTGGCACGAGTTGTTTCTCGCGGGATATAGATTCCCGAAGGATAAAGGGATTAAGCAGGAATATGGGAAATCTCCAGGGATATGGGGATTCTCCAGTGATATGGTTTTCCGAGGGATGTGGGGATTCCCCTTCCCCAGGGGGTTCTCTAGAAAAGAAGTGCCTGCAGTAAGGCCATACCTACTCCCAAAAATAATTGTTTTGTTCCCTTAACTTTTGAACTGCTTAAAATTTTCAAATATGGTTTTCACAGTTTTATGTAACTTTTAGTGGAAGAATTTATTAAAAAAGAAATATTTTGAGAGCTGTCAAAAAAAATAAAAAAAAACTGACACCTAATATGTCAAAAATTTGGCAGCTGTCACTTTTTTTTGACAATATGACGTAGTGGGGGGATCCGAGTACGGCATCGGGTCGGACAGGGGGGGAGACATTTTTTGACAGGTGGCGCTATTTAGCAAAGTGCGAGAATAATTTTTTTAAATTTTCGCTCATTTATCGGATGGCAAAAAAAGGTAAAAAAGTATTTAAGTCGTTCCTTCTATAAGCGGTAGTGCATTTCGGGGGTCGGTAACCTTTATGATAGATATCCTTCGTTATTTAAAAAAAGAGAACTGCGGAGGGCTTGACTGAAGTATAATAAAATTTAATGTTGGTCAGTGCCGGGGAAAATCTCAAAATTAATGTTTTGTATGCAAGTAGTTTTTCTCGTGACGCATTTAGCTGCAAACCTAATAGGCAGTTTTGTACTGTTTTGCCTCATTATATTTATTTTATGGTATTTTTCAATAAAATTAATTATTAGCGAACGACAACAAAAAAATCAGAAAACAATTTAAATTTGATTGTAATTTGTTGACACTTTTTAGAAGAAAGAGACCTAAATGAATTTTTTCTCTTTTCTATGCTTTTTCAGAATCTTTCGTTTTTGTCGAAAACCTGAACCCTTTGGCCACCAGATTGCATTCAATGGACCCTCGTTCCGATCAAAAAGAGTTAAAAAAATATTTCCCAAACTTCTATCCCGTCCGTTTTCAACTCGGACACCTCGAAGTGTCTAGTGTTAACAAGGTTTATTTTTTTTAGCTGTGAGCTATTTAGTTTGTCGATGTAGCGCATTTGGCTTCCATTGCAGAGGTCATAGGATCTATCCCCGTCGAGCAATGTTTTTTTTTTAAATATCGTGCTGCATTCTGTTATCTCGTTAGGCTTTTTGTGTTGATGTAAAAAAGTGTATTTTGGTTCTATCAGTGTGGCTGTCAGTGAAATAAATTCTGGCTGTTGAAGCTCCAGACGGTTTTTTAGTTGTGTACAAATTAGGCGGAGGAATTTTGTTTCTTTTCGTTAACTGAATTTTGTCATCTCTAGTCTTTCATATAATACCGGGTAACTGAAATATACATAGAGAATATAAAGTTTATATACAGGATGAGGCTGTGTCTATCTCATAAAAATAAGACAAACATTTCATCATAACAGGGGTCTACAAACGCTTCGTTTTCGAAATACAGGATGTATGTAGCAATAAATTTGGTACTCTGTATGCCATGACTGATCTCGAAAAATCTCCGAGGTTTTATTTCTTTCTGGATTGCAACCCTTACCGACACTTTTACTACTAATGTTAAATTCCCCATTCTATTCTGTAACTTTTTGGTGTTTTATTTTTCCGATATCTTGCATAGTTTAATTATTTAGCGAAATGTCAATTCAGGCATACCTCATTTAAAAGTCATCATATATTAACATTCGATTTGATAGTGAAATTAGCTATGCATAAATGAACCATTTTGTAAATAACGTCTATAAGAAGCAAAATATCGGAAGTATCTAATGGGCTTGAAAGTTACAGAGTAGATTAAGGATTTTGATTTTGTTGTAGAAATGGTCAGTGACGTAGGAAAAAGTTCGGGAGTACATTGATATTAGTCATAAAATATCGTATACCAAATTTGATCTAGAAAACTAGAAATGTACGAGGTATATAAAAAAAAAGAAAACGTATTAACATGTTAATACCATTTATAAGATGATCCAACAGGGAAAATTATTTTTAAATATACAGGAAGTGCAGAAGAAAAAATATATTTTTTGTATTTAAATCCTGTACATTATTGGATAAATCATCAACTATTTGTTTAACACCGACCTAAATATTTTATAAATATTTCACTATATGATTTTGACCTCCGTAAACTAATTATGTTTCGCAGTTAACGTTCTGAATATATTTTTGCCTAATGTAAGAAGCTTTAAAACATTCTTTACAAAAAATATGATTCCAAAACAGAAACCTCGGTTTAAAAATTTAAAACGGCTTTATTTATCTAACTTTCAAAGTTTCCCGACGACACTCAAATCGTGAAAGTTCAATTTGCACACACTGTATATAAAGACCCTGAAGGAAAATTTACATGTTCTTCAAAATTGTAATAATTTTTTTTCAGGTCGTCCTTAAGGAAGCCAACACAATTAAAAAGTTAATCTTTTCCAAAAGAGTAATTCTCAAGAAATAAATCAGATATCAAAAATTAAAATAAAAAATTATCTTTTTTCTTAATAACCCATTTATTAAGGAGATTCACTTAAAATCTAAATTATTTCAGATTTATACTTCTTTTGTAGAACTCCTTGTATACATTAAAACAAAGAAACTTTTATAACTCAGATCCTCCAATTTTTTTTTACAAAACATGCGTCTACACAATGTGTTATGTGTAAAAGTGTGTTAAGTTTCAATACATTTGAATTGCACAGTGGTCTATATTATGAATTTATAAATAGAAACGAATCAACAATTTTGCTTCTAATTTTTCATTTCCTGTTACCTGCTGGGACATTGTACAGCCTATTTAGTTATAAACGCACCCCCATTAACTTTGGTATTTTGAGCCAGATCAGAAAAGAATTAACCCTATTTCAAAGATATGTGATTCCTTAATAAATACAATGTACAGGTTTGATAATGAAGTAACTTTAAAAAATAATTTTTAAACAAGTTAGCTTACCTTTTTTAAATTTTTTGAACTAATTTTGCGATTGGTATCTTCGTTGCCGTTTTTTTTTTCATGATTTTCTGGAATATTTTGGCGTGTGTAAATTACTTACCACATATATGCCATTATATCAGTTAATAACATCAATATTAAGTAACATTAATTTTAGAGCTAGCTTTTGTAATTTTCAGTATAAACTACTTAAGAAGAGCTGATGTTATACCTTTTTTTTTTGGCTCATAGCATGTAATTTTAAGGGAGTTTAATATACTTTTTCAAGAAAAATCGCATTTTTTTTATTTCGTAAACTAATACTGGTACTTAACAGAACTAAATTTTTCTTATTTTGTTTTTTTGCAGGTGTAACGGAAATACTCAAATACCCAAAAAAGATTAAATATGTAGTTGTCGACAATGACATAGATGTGGACGAAAATTTGAAAACAAATATCGGTATAGCAGATGATTATTTAAAATCAAGTATTACGAAATATGAACTAGATGGATTTAGTCAACATAACACGGAAATTAAGGAGGAATTTGTACATCTATGTGAAAAGCTTATGGGAATAGTAAGTACTTAGTATCCATTATATTAGACATTTCTGAGTGCTGTAAAAAAAATTGTCCACTATTTCTGTTTACTTAAATGAGCAAATATATCTAAATATGAGATCTTCATAAAAACATGAAACTTATTGTTCTTCCGCTCTATTTGTATCTATCATAAATAGAACAAGCTATGTGTCAGGTTGTAACGTTATCTTATTATGTATTTTTTTTATATTTTTTGTAGACCATAACCGTTCTAATTTGATTATAAACTCCCGATATTCTTTTATGTTATTTGATAATTTATGTAAACCATAATGGTACGGCTTTGATTTGATTATAAACTCGGTATTACCCTATACTTTTTTTTTTGACCGCTGCCAAAATATTTTTTTTTCAGTAAATTGCATGGAAAAATAATTTTTTTGGCAGATGTCAAAATATTTTTTCTAAATAATTACGCCACTAAAAGTTACATGTAACTTGAAAAACCGTATTTAAATATTTTAAGTAGTTTAGAAGTTACGGAAAAAACACTGACAACTGTCAAAATATATAACTAAACCAGAACTATAAAAGATATATAAAATTCTAAGCAGTCCAAAAGTCACACTAGCTGTCACGTAAATCTGTGAAAAAATATTTTAAAAGTTCAACAGTTACGGGAAAATACATTTTTTAACAGATAAAAAAATAAATTACTCCTCTGAAAGTTACATGAAATATCCTATTATCGAAAACCCCAAATCGATTCTTTAAATCCTATAAAAGTTACAGTAAAGAAAAAAATCAGCTGCGAAATCAAAATTCCAAAATTACCTAAGCCTCCTAAATCGATATTTTATACCGAAATGTTTCAATAGAAAAAAAATTACATCTCTTAAAGCAGAATTTTTAAAGAAAAAAAATATCTACTTCCCCTATATAACTAAGTTGATTTTTTCCACTTTTTTGACTACCCTGTATTACAGTCAAAAAGTATTTGTATATCGTACGCCCAAGACTCCTGAAATCTAATTCCCTGAGATACTGACCTAGTCTATTTTTGGTGAAAATTTGAAACGAATCAGTTTGGTTGTTGGCCCAAATTTTGTTTCTATACACACATCCGTACAGACATTTTGTATTTCAAAAGTATGTTTTTCATAACCTAAAAACTCAAAAATGTCGAGAAAAGCCAACTTAATGTTTAGGGTTTTTTATGTGATTTCAATGTTGTTTATATACTACCTCAGTATAATATGATATATGCTTTATTACTACTAACCCTCCAGTATAAAGTCCGTATTAAGTACTATTAGAAAAATTGTGTATGAGCATTAATGAACCCTGAAATTAATTATCTACCTGTCTGGTATATACAGTATAAAAAACCGCACGGGATGTCGAAAGTCCGCACAACAAATATCCTGGTATCTCTAGACTAGCTAGGGTAAATTGCATCTGTACCTATAGCAATTCATTCTTAGCCTATGTTTTTCGTCACCTAGAAACTCTAAAATGTAGAGAAAACCCAATTTATATTTTTCGAAAATGTTTTCGATTGCCATTTTGTTTATTCTACTGCCCCTGTACAACATAATATATTTTATTACTACTTACCCACCCAGTACACATAAAATCCGTAGTATTAGACCTGGTATGTATTTACTATTATACTCCCTGTGTTACATATAATATCATAAAAGCACTCCAACTCATCCAAAAAAGGTAATAGCATTTGTCAGGAAAAACCTCTAATTTTCTTAAAGATATTTTACAAAATTGACGAAAGTATTGTACCTCAAATTGGGGCTACCTGCCTAAAAACATTCAAATTTTATTCTGCCAAACTCAAAAATACTCAAAAAAAATCATTATTCGGTCGCTACAATTAAATCAAATTTATCTAGATATATATTCATTATTCTGACGATAACCACGTCGGCGCCGGGTTTCATTGAAAATCAAGGTAACTTGATATGTTTTGCATTTGTATGACTTGTTTGTGTATTGTGGGCGTTTTGCAAATTATAAATGTGTGCAAATATATACAGACTTTTTAAGTCAGATTTTCGAGTATTTAGGTACGTCGTAGAAACAGAGAGTAACGTTGAAAGTTGTATAAAATAGATAGAAGTTTCTGAATCTGCCTTGCTCTTTTATGAAAAAGGTAAATACATTTGGTTATATTTGACTTTAAAGTAAAGGTATCCTGTGGAATTAAGTTCAACTTTAAAAAATCATTAACTTTTTTAGTATTAATCCGATAGCTCCGGAGCTTCAGGGCGTTTTTTTAGATACATGAAATTTGCTCACCTTTTGAAAAACATCGCTCTATAAGAATGTGTTCTCTTATTTATGCCATTTCACAATCTTTTTTGGTTTTGTCGAAAACGAACGGTTTGTCCACCACCTTCCTAAACTTCGATCGCCGAAATAGGCTTCATGAGACCGTAAAAAGGAACTAAAAGTTGATTATATTAGAATGTTGTATTTTAGAATAGTCTATTAATGATTCTGTTTGGTAGAGTGTTATATATCGTCTAAACTCATTTTCCAAATCAAGTTCAGGACTATCTAGGTCTTCGTTACTTTCTTCTTTTAATGAATCTTCCTTGCTGGTGCTTGGTTCGCCTAGTTTTTTATTAAACACAGAAGCTTGTTGAAAACGATTTATTTTTATTCTGCTTAGTGCGTCAGCGTTTTATTGAGTTTTCCCGGTTTATATATAATTTCATAGTCTTACGTATATGATCGGTTACTAATTTAAAAATTTTCTTTCCGTACAAGTGTGGGCGAAAGTGTTTGACTGTATCTGCTTTTTGCAGGATAAAGAGTTCTTGATGTGTATGCTATTGGAAAGTCCGATGTAGGCGGCACATCTTTCATTTGGTATACCCAGAAGTATGTTGTCCATAACGTCTATTGTTTACGGAGAATGCAGTGAAGACAGTGTCCTAAGCTGGTCAACAAAATCAGCAACATTTGGTAAAATATATCGATTTTGAGTGCAAATTTCGTTCAAGGGTCGGAAATCGATCACAACCCTGTATTTCTGTTTCCCAGAGGCGTCTAACTTTTTTGGTACAACCCAAATGCCGAAAAACATGTTTTTCCATTTCTGCCGGTAGGTCTGTTCTCGGTATAGCTAAAAATTCTACTTACTCTATTAACTTTAATTTTCGACGAATATTACGTTTGAGACAAAAATAAACTGGTAAAATAGTGGTATGAATTGAATATGGCAGAACAGAGTGACGGCCTCTTAAAATATTTGATGTACGAAAGTAAAGAGATGAGTTATGCTTCATTATCCTTCACAAAAGGAAGGATTCTTACTTATTCTTTTATAAGGTAAATAGGTATTTTTACCGTTCTATGGCACGATTTTCAGTATTTTCACAAATGTGTGCGGATTTTATTAATGCCAATATTAAGATTTGCGAGATTAAATTTTGAAATTATACGAAGAACTAGAAATCACGAAATCACATCCGAAAAAAACGAAATTGTTTTTCACTTCTTCTATCTAAAAATCGAACCATTAAGTTTGAAAGGAAATTAATTATTTATATATTATGGTTTTAGAGTTTTAAACTAAAAAACAATGTTTTTAACACTCTTTTATTGGTTTCACTACTCGTCTGACTGTATGTTGGTATGTGTGGTATATCTTGTAATGGATTTTTTATCAATTCCACATTACCGATTATTTTCAAATTTGACATGAATACACTTTCGGATATAACAAGTTGAATTTTTTTAGTCAACATTTAGAAATTGAAAATGGCGACGCCAATACGACTGTAGAATTTTGTTGCTTCTGTAGATTAAACGGAAAATTTAGGAGTGTCAAGATTTAAAAATTCAAAATAGTGGTGTCAACATGACAATGCTGACACACCTGTCGGACGGATTTTAATATTTGTGCGGGTTACTTACGAATGCGCAACAAAATTCAAAATGAAAATGATGAAAAATCGGTATGTAGGAGTACTTAAAAGTGAAAGTTATGAAATTTTAGTCAATATTTGAGAATTAAAAATGGCGGCCCTAACATGGCAGACTAATTTTAAAATTTCTACAGATTAAAATTCGGCATTTGAGCGTATTTATGACTGCACATCATGCATCTTTGTCAACATTCAAAAATTAAGAAGGTGGTGTCAACAGGGCTGCGGAATTTTACAAATTGTTCAGCTTCTGAGGGTATTTGGGAATACATATAATAAAGTTTTAGTAAATATTTAAGAAATATGAATAGGATTGTCGAGATTGCGAACGAATTTTAATATTTATGTAGATTTGATTTAAAATCGATACTAAGAGTGCAATTCATACATTTTTAGTAATAAATATTCAAAATGGCGATGTCTACAGTTGTATAGATTTGACTAAAAATAGGTATTTGGGGGTATTTAAGACTTCACAACATTAACTATGATTAAAATTATTTTCATTTAAGCGTTTTTTTGTATCGACAACTTTTTTGTCCAGATCTAACATACATACATAAAAAAATTCATTCATTTACCGTATCTACTTAGATAAAAACGTACGTAGATAGAGCTTTGATACTCCAGTATTTCGTCTTTTAAATTTTGTTTTTGCTCTTAGTTAATTTATTTTTAATTTTATATTTAAATATTTTTTATTTTTGAAAATTTAATAATCTGTAAAAAAATTATTTATGACTTTTATTAATTTTCTACATAAAAAGGTTTCTATTCGAGAAAATGGAAATTTACCGGCTTAATAAACATTTAATTAGCCGCCATTTTGTTTTGCCACATATAATTGATACAATTTTACCAGTTCTTTTCCGTTTCGCACTTGATTTTTGTGCAAAATTTCACCTTTGGATTACTGATAGTTTAAACATTTCATTAGACCGCCATTTTATTCTACCATAATAGCTCCTCACCAAAATTTTCCGCAAGATTTTTTATTATCCTTGGTTTTTGTGTAAACTTTAAAATTAATCCAATAAGTACTTTTTTCAGAACGAATTTTTTAACATTTAATTAGACCTCCATTTTAAATTTGTCTCAAAATGTTTACCAGTTCATCCCTATATAATATTTGATTTTGACCACAATTTGAACATAATCGAATAAGTAACTTTTTGCACTGACGTTTATAACATTTTATTAGGCCGCAATTTTTGATTTGTAGCAAACTTACCAGTTGATGGTTATGTCGCACCTAATTTTTCTGCAAAATTTGGGGTAAACTGGATAAGCAGTTTTTTAGTAATATTGCATTTTTACCAAAATGTTACCGCGTCATCTTCATGTGACCTTTAATTTATACTAAATAGGATAAATAATTTTTGAGATTTGTCGCGGACAGATATACATACAAACCGTGAAACAAACCTACGGAGTCGAGAACACATGTTTTTTTGCGACTAGTATTCTGGTCCTCTTGCGAGGAAAGTAAAAAGAAGCGAGCGCTATTAGATAAAAATATAGAATAGCTAATTTTCATATTGTTATTCCATGTTATTAGCTAAATTAAAAAAAAAATATTTTTTTTAAATTATCAATATCCTAAATCTTAAATTCTAATCAGTTTAGGACATGCTTACGAACACATTTTTACTTTTGATTAACCAAGGATCACTATTTAAATTCCTTTACCTCACAACACATAAATAAAAAATTGGCCAAACTCAAGTGAAAATCAAAAAAATTGTCCGATATCTTATTATTTATTATATCATCCAAAATCTGGTGAATTTTGAAATCATTGTACGTTTTTTTTCTTGACGTGAGACGTCTCTCGACTATTACCCAGTAATTAATACTTTAAGTTAGATTAGTATATAACAGCATCTAGGTCATTATTGGGAATAATGTTGAACACGAAAATATTACTATATAGATAAATATTTATAACTTTAATATACGTATAGATATTTTTTTTATTTGAAAAGGATAATTATTAGTCGAACTGGTTCGCTATGCCATTTCATTCTAGAATTATTTTGATTCTCTGATAGAAGAAAACTATTGTAATCATGAAAAAAATCACCTCCGAGACTTTCTTGTATCATTTCTGAGGATTATCACATGACCCTGCCGAAATAAACGTTATATTATATCGAACCGGATTACAAGTCCCCTGAAAAAGGAAATCTGGCTGTTTACTTAGTGTTGAAAAAACAATTCGAAACATAAACGGGTATTTTTTTTGCAAACTCACATTGCCGCACCTTTAGAACGCTGCTTGTTGAAGTAAGACAACATATACTTAGAAGATTTGAACTAGATCAACAATTATACAATAATACATTAAACACATGCAGTAGTGAAGCTAAGAAAAGCTGGGTATCTAATGATAATTTTATTTCAATTAACTTCTGCGTTAAAATATTTTTTGTCAAATTAATTTCTTTAATGTTACAGTTTATTGTAGTACAACTCTACTATGAGAATCCCGGGTCAATGAAAGTGGGATGGTCTGATACGTGGAGTAGTCGATGGGGTTATCATATCTAATTAAAACTATTGTTAGTGAGGAAATCTGATCTGAGGCTTTGGGTATTTTAGCTTTTATTTTGCAGTAAAAGTAATTTCTTTACACTGCTTAGAAACTAATATTGGAAAAACATTACTATTCGCATGATAATATCGTTGCATCATTTTTAAACATATCCACCGTAATATAAATTCGTGAAAACATTGGTGTACCTCGCTAGGCTTGGCATCGTCTTACGATCGACCTTATACTGTGAGGGAATCTTGGCAGTGGCTAAATATGTAAATAATTAACTCTATCTGAACTTGAAGCGTTTAAGTTTTAATCTGAATATTAAGTTTACTTGTATACTTCCGAACTTGAAGCGTTAGAGTTTAAATTGTATATGGTCTTCTTTGGAACTGAGGCTTGTTTATTAGATTCAAGGTATTTATACTCTTTTTGGTATGAAAAACATCTCGAACGTTTTGTTTCGTTTAGTTCTTATCAAGGCTGTTTATTTGAAACGCAAATGATGTAAGCAAAAAAGGGTTCTAGAATTAACTTAAGTTGTAAACAAATGATAAAATATTTTAAGTTATTGCGTTTTATGATAAAATACTTTAAAGAACGGAATAGGTGGAAAAGGTAACTCAACTTTTGGACAACAACAGATAAGGTTATACAGGTAGACCCTACAAGTAGAATAGAGACACGCATCACTAATCTAATGAATGCATCCAGTCTACCACCAGCAGAGAAGAAATCATTAAAATCCAGCAGCTCCAAGATTCCCATGCTTTTCGATCTTCCCAAGATACACAAGAACAATGTACCACTTCGATCGATCGCCAGTGCAATAGACTCACCCACATACAAATTAGGTAAATATCGTTCAAGTTTTCTTAATCCATTTACTAAAAATCCAGTTGGATCCAGAAGATATTTTCGTCAGTTTCGATTTCATTTTTCAAGGAAATTTTTATGAACAAATTTCAGAGGCAGCTATGGGATCTCCTCTATCACCTGTGGTAGCGAATATCCTTATGTAAGCCTTTGAGGAAAAAACCAAATCACTGGTTCAGATAAGTAGATGATACTTTTGCTGTTTGGCCTCATGGACAGGATGATCTCATATTTCTGGATCATCTTAATTAACATCATAATATCAAGTTCGCAATTTAAATTGAATGTAATGGATTTGTAGATGTATATGTTCAAAGGAAGGAAAATGATATATTAGGACATTCTGTGTATTGAAAACCGACGCAAACAAATAAATATTTACATGCAAATTCCCATCAAATAGAACGATTACTTCGAAAGATATTATATCTTTCCAAACAGTAGGAGTATATAAAATTCCTTGCTCCTATGGAGAAGTGTATGTGGGAGAAACAGGACCCTCAATATCAACTAGACGTAAGGAATATGGACGATGTATTAAAAAGAAACACATTGTTCAGTCTGCTGTAGCTGAACACCAGCATATCACTGGTCATATTATAAATGTAAAGGAAACCAAGGTTCTAGCATTGGTTTCAGGATTTTATAAAAGAAAACGAAAAAACATACAACAAATTTCAATAGAGATACGGGTTACGGTGTATATCACACGTGGAAACCAATCGTAACTCAGGGTCACGGTTTGGCGAGCACAAGTAGGGTATAAAAGCCCTCCTGAATCTCTTCGAGCTTATTCAGTGTTCAAATTTCGTAGAGTAAAGCTCCCTGAAGATGCCTCGTGCAATCGGAGGCGAAACGTCGGATAGTAATTCCAATTTGATAAGGTCTGATTTCAAAAACCATGATTTCTTAATTGACCAAAGTCGTGAAGGCTTCCCTTCTATGTTTTCTTATAACTGGTACGTCGATAACTCTAGTTATTACACTAACATCCCAATACAACTCGCTCGTGATATGAGAAAATAATGGATTCTTAAAAATTTTACTGATATATTTCTAGAAGAATTTCTACTTACTTCCTATATAACGATACGTACTATAAACAAATGGAAGTTTGCGCTATGGGGTTTTGAGTGTAATTGCTCAAATGGTATTAAAGGAATTAGAATATATCACTATACCACACCTAAACTAATAATTACTTTTATCGTTACGTCGACGATTTCCTATCCATCAGAAAATTTACAAAAACTTTTTAATACCCATGATATATCTATTTGTCACAAAGGTCATAACTTATTATAGCAAAATTTTAGCTCACTCAAAGTAAAACCTATAAAAATAAAAAATCGCACATCATATAGGTCAAACCTCTCAGTATATATAATAGTTTTTTAGCTAAGCCACGAACAAACAGACTGAAGAAATAAAAAAATAATTTCGGCATCAAGGGATTCTGAAAAGTGAAGATCTGAAAAAAATTTCAGAGTGATATATTTTCGCGATTACAATACGGAAAAACAGTTTCTTTTTACAGCTGTTGAAGTGTATATTTTTTAAATAAATTACGCCTCTAAAGTTACATGTACTTGTGAAAACTGTATTTAAAAATTTTAAGCAAAAGTCACGGAGAAAGATTTTTGACAAAATATTTTTTTTTTCAAATAAATTACGCTACTAATATTTGTATGAAACTATGGAAACCGTATTTAAAAATTTAAAGTATTTTAGAACTTACGAAAGAAAAAGCATGTCAGATTATTTTTTTTTAATAAATCACATTATAAAATGTTAAATCGGTAAAATCCGTATTTAGAAATTTTAAAATCGATAATTTAAATCCTACAAAAGTTCCAGTAGTGAAAAAAATTAAAATTCACAGCTGTAAAAAATCTATGTCTTATACGGCGATGTTCCACTAAGGATTGGTGTTTATTACTTATACGAACATTATAATATTGAAATTCGCAGTAAATAGGTACTCTTCCTATCTTCATTCCTATTTTAAACATATACTACAATAAAAGCTCTCAAAATTTAGAAAATTTGATCCCATATACTGAAAAACTGCCAAAGTGTCAAAATATCTCGGCCTAATTATACTAGAAAATGCATTTCGCTGCCACAACTCATTCAGAAAAGGTAATCGAATAGCACTTGTATCAAACGAATATCGACATTTACCATATATCGAAAATAACAGCTAATTTTCTTACTGATAACTGATATTGATAATAATATTTTACGAAATTGGTTAAATATTGCACTTCAAATTGTAACTGCATTCCTAAAAACATTCAAATTTTAATCTCACCGTTTCAAAAACATACAAAGAATCGTTTTTAGGCCTTAAAATTAAATCAACTTCATCTAAAATATACTCATTTAATTCTGACAACAGCTTTACCCACGCTGGTTTTGTCAAAGGCAACTCGATGCTTTTACGAGTTTCTAGTTGATAGAAGTTTCAAAATAAAAATGGGTAATTTTTTTAAACTCCATTTTACTTAATTTCATGACCTGAGAAAAAAAATGTGAATTTATGCCTTGTAGCAAAAATATGGAACTTTCATTGTACCCATTCGTTTTTGCCCCAGGTAGTACAATACCTTCTTAGGAGGACTAATTGTATTGGATGTATTTACTAAGTCCATCTATGATAATCCGTTTAGATGCTACAAGGCCAAGTCGAGAACATCCAAAAAAATTCAAATTTTAATTTTAAATGGCTCGTCCTGTATAAACCAAATCGCAATTCTGTCGATGTGGTTTTTTAACTCTTCGGAAGTACTTTTATGCTCAGTAAACTTTCCCCTCTCAGAAACACTATTTTTGAGAAAACAGTGACATGCGAAAAATTTATTAACAATTTTTCGAATGTTACGGCTGACGGTAGAGGTACCCTATTTTAATTTCCAATCTCCTTTAAATTTCTTATCTAAGCCTCATCTCGCCTTCACTTTCACCTTTCACATTTTTTTCGTTTTTTTATTTTTTACAATGCTCCGTAGTTTATGAACTTTTCCGAAATTTTTAAATGGGAATTCTGAAAAAAAATGTCCCATCTCAAAAAAATAGCCGTAGGGATTGATGCATTTTATAATCTTCCTCCAACTCGCATTATACCATTATCATCTAGGAATGGGTTTAGGTTTAGTGGATGACTTCTTCTTTATAGTTTTCTTTTTTGCTAACCCAGTTTTTTCTTGACTGAATTCATACGCTTGCAAGTGCCTTATTACTGCCGTCATTATACTGTCCATCTCTTTGGTCGTTAAGTTGTTGGTTTTGGGAGAATTCTTCAGAAACCTTCTGCAATATGAAAAGACTCGTATTATTTTGGTAAGTTGAGAAAAATGGCTCCAGTCTCCCCGAACTTCCACACATGCCTGATAACATCGTTTAACTTTTTCAATTTTGGGAATTTCTGTACTTTTTGGCCATTATTCTTTTATTGATAACCAGGATGGACCTTTCCACCAAAGAGATGAGTCTTTTCAGTTTCTCGGGAGTTTAGGTCTGCAGGATTGTCACAACGCAGTTGATCACCTTTTATCCACCCTACTGTGTGATAGAGTCTATCCACGTATGCACTGTCGTGCTGTCGATGTGTGGAGCATTAACTGTTTTCTTCATTAGTTTTGCTAGTAGTGCGCAGAGTTGTAATTTTGGTAATGTGGGTTTTTGCCTTGATGGAGCTATTTTTTATTTGGCTTGCAACAAGGTGATGTACACATTTCCTGAGACAACTGTTCGGTTGTAGAATGCCTTTTCGGATGCATCAGCGAAGCCATGAAATTCGCTGGAGTATGATTGATGTATCCATCTCGGGATTTTTATGTTTGCTTTCTTCTTAAACTGTAGCAATTTCTTGAGGATTTCTTCACTAACTGGTTGATCCCATGTTAGTTCTTGTAACCAAAGGTCCTGGATTAGTAATTTGGCTCTAATTATAAATGGAGCGAGCCATTTAAGTGGATCAAACATTTTAGCGATTTTGGACAGCATTTGCCTCTTGGTTCTACATCCACTTGCTGGTGGTTTTATTTTGAAATAGAAGATGTCGTCTCCTGGAGACCAAATAATTCCTAATGACTTTTTTGTATCTTCTTGTCCAATTTCAATATTCATTTTTTCTTTCATTACCTCAGGAATTTGTTCCAGTAGTTGTTGTGAGTTCCTGGATCACTTTCTTAGTGATAATCCGCCTGTTTTAAGTGGTTTGACTAGGTCTTTCTGTAGCTCTTTCGCCTTTTCTAAGTTGCTTGCACCTGATAGTACGTCATCCACATAAAAAACTTGTAACATTTTCGTTGCTTCTGGCAAATTTTTCTTTCTCGTCTTGTGAGAGCTGTTGGTGTTCGTATAGCTAGGAATGGGGCTGATGCGGTTCCGTAAGTTACGGTTCTTAGTTGACATTCTTGTAGTGGCTGTGATTGGTTAAATCACCATATGATACGCAGATATTGTTGATCTACTGCATGAATTTTTATTTGTCTATACATTTTTTCTATATCAGCGATAAATGCTACTTGGTGTTTTCGCCATCTCATTAGTATTTCTGCTAGGTCGTTTTGCTCCACTTGGCCCACTGAACATTGTTTCGTTCAAGCTTATGTTATTGTTTGTTTTGCATGATGCGTCGAAAACTACTTGCAGCTTTGTAGTACTATCTTCTAATATAATTGCTTTATTTTATTTTGTTGTTCATTTCATTACTTGGCACTTTTATCATATGGCCTTGTTGTAGATATTCCTTCATAAATTAGGCATATTGTTTTTCCTGATTAAATTGTCTTTCGAGTTGTTGAAATCTTGGGACCGCTCCTAGTTCTGGGGGTTTATTTTTAAATGGGATTTGTACTGTGTGTGTTGCGTAGCCGTTGATTTCTTTTAGTGCTTTGTGCGTAAAATTCTTCGCATGTCTGATCTGCTCGAGGATGTTGCTGTGGATTTATTTCTTCGATCTCCCAAAATATTTGCAGTTGCTTGTCTTCTTTGGTGCATGTAATCATGCCGTATACTTTTATGTTATTTGATTTGGTGCCTATCAATCATATAACCTGATAAAATCTAGCCAAATTCTGTATGTTGCCCTATCAGACCAGCGTCGTTCAATTTTATTTCGCTCCTAATAGGTTGTCTATTTGACATATTTTATTGAAGGTGGAATCTGCCAAAATAGTGTTTTCCTAGTGTGTCATATCTGTATTTGGCAATGGTTGATTGGGAAGTACCTTTGTGATTTTAGGTGGAACTATCAGCTATGTGTTTAGGCTGTATTGGTTGGCAAAACGTGGTTTAAGTTGGGTTTCCACCTTCTATTTTGCGATCTTTGTTTCACTGTTATCGACGTCTGTAATTTCTGCTCTAATTTTATGATGTGGCACAGCTAGCGTCTGCGCAACTTCCACGGTTATGAAGGATGATTGTGATCCTTGATCAATGAGCACCCTAATGATCTGGCGCATTCCCAAATTGGAGTTGCTGATCACCGAAGCAGTTGTAAGTAATACTTCTTTTTGCGTCTCTTTCATTGAGTGATAAATTCTTCTGGGATTGTCGTTTTGACTCTCGTGACTGTTTCTTTGGCGGTTAACATAAAGAAGCATGTTGTGTGGATTCTTACAGATTATACATCGAATTTGACTGAAGCACCTTTGTTTTTCGTTTTTTTAGACAGTCTGAACATATGTGCTTTTCTCTAATGATTTTTAGTCGTTCTTATGGAAAACATATGGTTCACCGCTCCAAGGCAGTAGCAACATAAGAAATAATTAGACTCAAACGGCGCTACGTCGAATGGTATTCGATTAACACGTAATGATTTTGTCTCACTTGTTTAGCGACAACAATATTCTAGTTCGTGATTTATGATTCTTCAGTAGTTGAAATTTTATTACAGATACACTTTTTTATATTAACCCAAAAAAAACCTTACTAGGGCTAACCAAAAACCCTGTCTGATATTTAAAACACGATTACATTCAAAATTATTGCTTATATATATTTTTATTGTTTTATTATAGATACACATTATTACACCAGCCTTCATCAAAGGCCTAACTAGTGCTAACCAAAAATGCAGACCGATACTTAATACACGACTACATACAAAATTAAAGGTTTTAATAGGAAAACAAAATTAAAAAAAAAAACATCTCCGGTCGGAAGTGGAGCCCAAGACATCTTCAATGCAACAAACCTTGTTTATACTCAGATGTTTTCAGTGGCGTCACCAATTTAAGCAATTCGCTGCATGTGACGCCACAGTCACGGTGTGGTTTGAAAACTAATTGCTTCTTTCAGTAGTATTGTTCATAATTTGGAATAATTAAATTATTGGGGGTGAGGGTGTGAAGTTAAAGTGGATTTAAAGTAAATTAAGACAGCGGAACATTTGGGGTACGCTCAATTGACTACACCACGTATATCAAATAAATTTTTTTTTTCAGTTAATCGGTTTACAAAAGTAAGTATAAATTTCATCACGGCGCCCATGTTTCACAAAGAAATCGCTGACTGTTGACGGACATTTAGTTTTTGTGTTGTCTCAATTGACTTTAGATAGACTATACAAATTTATTGTGTGTGTGGTGTGTGTGTAATGTGTATGCGTAATGCGTGTGTGTATGTTTGTGTAATGTGTGTGTGTGTAATGTTTGTGTAATGTGTGTGTATGTGTGTGTATGTGTGCGTGTGGTGTGTATGCGTGCGTGTGGTGTGTATGCGTTTGGTGTGTGTGTAATGTGCGTGTGTGTGTGTGTGTGATTTGTGTTTCCTTATTTTTGCAGGAACGTGCAATTTATTATTTATCACTTTCCTTGCCCAGATAGGATCCATTCTAAAATCGGCTTTATAAAATAACAACCCACGCACCTGTGTGTGTGTGTGTGTGTGTGTGTGTGGTGTGTGTGTGTGTGTGTGTGTGTGTGTGTGTGTGTGTGTGTGTGTGTGTGTGTGTGTGTGTGTGTGTGTGTGTGTGTGTGTGTGTGTGTGTGTGTGTGTGTGTGTGTGTGTGTGTGTGTGTGTGTGTGTGTGTGTGTGTGTGTGTGTGTGTGTGTGTGTGTGTGTGTGTGTGTGTGTGTGTGTGTGTGTGTGTGTGTGTGTGTGTGTGTGTGTGTGTGTGTGTGTGTGTGTGTGTGTGTGTGTGTGTGTGTGTGTGTGTGTGTGTGTGTGTGTGTGTGTGTGTGTGTGTGTGTGTGTGTGTGTGTGTGTGTGTGTGTGTGTGTGTGTGTGTGTGTGTGTGTGTGTGTTGGGTGTGTGTGTGTGTGTGTGTGTGTGTGTGTGTGTGTGTGTGTGTGTGTGTGTGTGTGTGTGTGTGTGTGTGTGTGTGTGTGGGTTTTGGGGTGCGAGCGCGTTCTATGTGGGTGTGGGGTGGTTACAAATTTATTGTATTGCTTGTTTGTTATTTTATAAAGCCGATTTTAGAATGGATCCTATCTGGGCAAGGAAAGTGATAAATAATAAATTGCACGTTCCTGCAAAAATAAGGAAACACAAATCATCTAATTCTTGCAGAATGTTTAGATTACTGGGTTAGGTAAATGTTTTATCAGAATCGAATTCTGCATATAACGATATTGTACATAAATAAAGTAGAAAAAATCGCCATATTTTAAGAAGAATTCTTGTTTTTTATTTATTTATTATCAGTAAACGGAAAATATCATTATAAAAGTTAAATATTCATTAAAATTAACAAAAAATATGTGTATGTACATATGTAGAAGAAATAATATACAATTCTTCACACCCAACTAATAGGCAGCAAATATGCTAGTGGTTTTGTAACAAGTCAACAATCTGTTTTTTTGAAGCTAGTCAGCAAGCCTCAGTACCGACTTATGGAAGAACTGTTCAGAAAGTAAAATTCCTTAGTGCTTTTTTATTTAACTCTGAAAAGCCACGATTAGGAAATCATGAGACCATTTTATGTAATCTTTCTAATGTTTAAACAACTTGTACGTACATAGACGGTGGCCAAGTTGTGTGACAGCAAGTACGTTAATTTTCTTATTGTTAATGCTAAGTTGATAATTTTTTTTTACTTAATTGAAGGAAATTATGTACATTGTATTCATCAATACTAATTTCCTTTAACCGAAACTGGTATTTTGGGCTTTCAGTTAAACTGGAAGTAAAAATTTCCGAGTTGGCCGCTTTTTTGTTGCCATTAGATAGATTTTTGAAAACTAAGATAAGAAATTGCAAACTGTATTGCTCCAGTTTAAACCGTTTTCAACTTACAGCTAGTTGAAACGGGAAATATGAAAATTACGTTTTATTTTTATGGCTTTTGTTGGTGACCGCAAAGTCACTTATTATTATCCCTTACCAGAAAGAGTTATTAGGACATTTTTCATCAGATATATCTAGAATTGGCCAAAGTATTAAAATATGTAATAATATACAGGATGTTCTATTTCAGAAAATTCTGTCTGGCAAGATCTATAAAAAGAATGTAGACTTTTATTAGAATCATTGAAGCCGAATTGGCAAGTTTTTTGTTTTTTGAAGTCGGTTAAAAATATATTCAATTCCTGTGAAACTAGAGGTTCACCTTAACTCGGTATTTATTTTCGAAATTATAATATTTTAGTTAGGATTGCATAATTTATTAAATCTTCTATCCAAAATTATTTCGCTTAGGTTGCAATCACACAGATCGATTGTGTACAAGCGGTTTTGAACGTGTACAACCGACCAAAAATAAAGCGTATTATGTAAACATTATTTTAAATGTATAATTGTAATCAATCGCCACCTAGCATCAATCACGCGCGATCGATTAGGATCAAGCGTCAACGCCCGATCCGAATTTAAAAAATGTTTATTATTCAGACGACGCTAACATCGCTCCATCGTATTTGACAGTACCAATTGCACATTTCTGACGATTAAACATCTGAAATATCGTAAGGATATATATGAATAATGAAAAAAAAAATCAAACAGGACTTTGTATCGCTATTTTTATTATAATTTATATTTTGGCTTTGAAGTTTGAATGAATATGTTGGGACTCGGTGCAGTGTGCGAACACTTTTTAAAGCATGCAATTTTAGTCGATAACACTTGGCAGTACGCGATCGATCATGATTGAAGACTGCGTGACTGTTACCTTACCCTAAACTTAAACCGCTTTTGCTTTGCGCCACAAAGTTGCTCGATTTTGGATGTTTATATTTTAATTTATCATCAAATGTTTGAAATATGCGATTAACTCATTTAATACATTTTCGCGCGGCAACTAATAATTTGTTTCCTTTTTTTAAATTGCAATTGACTTTTTAAACTATTATTTAAAAGCTTTAAAAAAAATACTTTTTAGTCTTGTCTCTCATTAAGAATTTCATTTTCTAACATTTTCGGTTTTGTGGTGTGCGCGCGTTCTGTGCATGTGTGTGTCTGGGTAAGTTTGTGTTTGTGTGGTGTGTGCGCGTTCTGTGTGTGTATATGTGTTCGAGTGGGTGTGTGTGTGTGTTCGTGTGTGTGTGTTCGTGTGTGTGTGTGTGTGTTCGTGTGTGTGTGTGTGTGTTTACACGGGTACGCTAAACTGGTAAAAAAGTCCGAACAATTCACAATATTCAAATATAGTTACTAAGACTTTTACGGTAGTAAAAAAAAATTCTGACTTGAAAAAAAAATTCCGTGTGTGTTTGTGTGCGTGCATGTGTGTGCGCAGGGGCGGGCGCCCGTGTGCGTGTGGGCGTATGTATAAAAATAAATCTTTAAAAAAAAATTTTTCGAGAGTTTATAATTAAATAATAGCCGTACGGTTATGGTCTACAAGAAATATAAAAAAGTAACATAAAAAGGTAGACAGAACGAAAAGAGAGACAGGAGGAGACCCTGACGAATACTCTCAAATGTTTTTGATGTTTCTATATAAATGACATCAACCAGGCATGATACTTAAGAAGCGTAGGTAAGAGTTGTTGCGGTTTACCTATAGTCAAGGGGATAATGAAAACATGGCAAAATGGTTCTGAAGGAGACATACATTATTATCGAAGCAAATGAATAAAAAATTTATTAAGAATAAAAAAATTGAGCTAATATTTTTGTCAACTTGCATGATATAGGAAGCAATGGCAGTTTTGTGCACTGCTTTCTAGGCTCTGAATCAAGGTTCTTAACGCAAAAAACCGCATTCGGTTTATCTGATTCAGAGATATAGTTTTAAATATCATGGCAAATGTTTAAATATTCGTAGCACTATATCCGATGTTTTTTTTTTCATTTTTAGATAGGCAATTTTGAGAGTTCTGTCGATATGATGAATTTACATAACGCAGTTCGATCCATGGTTATCTCACGAATGAGTTTTGAAAGTAAAGAACTCGCTCATCAAGTCGTTTTTGTCATCGAAACCATCACTGATTGGCTCAAGATATCCTTAAACTATGATATGGCAAATTCGCAAGATCAACCTGCCTATAAAATTCGTCATATTAAGTGCGGTATAAGGTAAATTTTGTAATATATACATGTATTTTTATTAACTTCTAAAAAGTATAAAATAATATATTAAAACATTTAAAAACTACTCTTTTATAAATTGAACTAAAAAGTAAACAGTAAAATATGAGCACATATACATAAAGTTAATATAAAGGACCACGCACATTTTAATATTATGGTAGTTAAGTATTTTTAGTGAAATCGCCTATATAGTTAGTATAGTATGCAATATTTTTTAGCTGTCTGAGGAAAAGTTAGCATTTCCAAGATAAAATCGTTTGAGCGGTTTTCAAGATACAGGGGTGTTATATAAAATATATAAGGAAAACAAAATGACACAAAGTAAATCTTTTCAGAAAAAAGTTTTTATGAACATAGATCCGGACGTTAATTCTTTCCGGGATATAAGATAAATATCATTTACATACAAAAACCTCTATATCGAGAACAAAACATTTCTGGACCCATGTTCATATAATTTCTTTTCTTATATTGTCATTCTGTTTTCCCTAAGAATTTTATATAGGATCCGAGGCTCTTGAAACCGGTGAAACGATTTTGTCATCACAGTGGTAAACTCGCTCTGTCGGACTTGCATTGTCGTTATTATTTTGGTTTCATAACGTTTCGAATATAACTGTCTCCAATCGTTTTTAAGTGTGTGGTGTGCGGTGATGTGTGAACCCTGGTTACCTGAACCGTGAAGTTTTAGGAGGTCAGTCTGAGCAAATGACAATCATTTGACAGAATTTTTCAATCCCTTAAATAATAAATATAAGAAAGTGTGCTGTCTGTTGGAGAATGGTCAGTCTGAAAGATTGATAAGTAACACAATACCAAAATTATCATCATACATTCCGATCTACAAGAAACAACACTATTTCTCCCAGTACCCTATATTAAGCGAACATCTGAAAAAATTCGGCGATTCAACATTAACACCGCTTTTAAATCGGGAAATACCTTAGAAGCATTTTGACAAAAACTATGTCAAGCATTTAGTTCGCACTTAAAAACGATTTTAGAAAGTTACCATTTGAAACATTGTGAAACCAAAATAATAAAGACAATGCAAGTCCGACAGAACGAGTTTAGTGAATATTCTACATTGTCTACCACCTTCAAACAAACCTGACAATGGTAACTTTTGTTCAGACAAGTAAGAACTACAACATGCTAAATATATAAGGAATTTGACTAAAACCACTTTTTTCCAGATTACTTCGTGGCCTTTTATATATTTGTACACAAATATCATTTTTTACATTTACTTCACTTTATAAAAACGTCTTTTTTTTTAATTTTGTAGTATATTGTTTTTTATGTATTTTACATTGTTTAGTTAAAATTATATTTAGCACAAAAATTAAAATAAATGAAATTACACTACACAGGCAACATTTAACAGGTCGCCATTGTTTTAGTCTTAAACATATCACTTCGAATTTTGGCAAATTAATGTAATTATAAGGACATCTTTAATTATCTTTTCAAAGATATATCACAGGTTTACTTATTGCAAAAAATAAACCCAGTTCTGGTTTAAAGATGAGGATACAACGGAAAACAAAACTTCCTGCTGTATAGACCTTTACCTCTCTGACCTCTGCCGGCAAAATCATACACGATTCTCTTTCTCTCCAGCACAACTTCATTAGCGTAGAGCGCGTTTACTCCGTTAAGCATGGGACATATCGCCCAAATGGAAATAATACTAAAAATACTAAACTAATTTCCTAACATGCCGCCGCCCTTGAAAGTATCTACCTTTCAACTGCATTGGTAACCTAAAATTTTACAAATCTTCTGACATTAGAATTGGGTTCAAGAAAATGAAAAACATATTCAGTAAAAATCTTAACTTACGGAATTCTACAACAAAAAACTATTCAAAGTGGTACTAACAACTACTGATTAGAACAAATAACTATTACAAAAACTTTCAATTGCATTTTAAACCTATGATATGAATAACTCATCATTTATCGTCAATCGGTAGGACACATATTTTATTTACACTGCGTTTGATGATATCATTTTTGGTTTTGACGCTAACCACGTGAACTATATCGTCACTACCCGGATGAATGTCGACTATGCGTCCCTGTCAATGCACCATTATAATGAGGGAATATTGTTTTCGTTGATGAAGGGTATGTAGAAATTCGTTGGACCATCTTGACCAAAAGTGTTGGGTAATTTGTTGAATAAGATGGTACCGAGTAAGGCGAGTAACCAGGGTTTTTGAAAAGTCTATTTCAGGTACTGCGTTTAGCGGACGACCTATTAGGAAGTGGCCCGGTGTTAAAACGTCAAAATCATTCGGATCTTCACTAATTGCTGTCAGAGGCCGCGAATTCAGAACTGCCTCAATTAGGACTAACAAAGTATAGAACTCCTCGTAAGTTAAAGGTGTGCTACTGACAACCCGCTTTAAATGTAATTTAGTAGACTTTACAGCCGCCTCCCACATTCCGCCGAAATGAGGTGAGCGTGAAGGTATGAAATGCCACTTTGAAGGTTTTTATCCTTAACGATATCAAATATATCAAATTCATTCTTCATTATTCATTATCATATAAAGCAATGAGTCGTAAGTTCACTGGCAAGCTCTAGGTGAATTGCACGTGTAGCCAGACATACAAACATGCATATGTAACCTTTAAGTATCCTTTTATTCCTAAACTTTGAATTTTTTAAAATAAAGGGCCCAGCATAATCTATACCGGTATTGCAAAATGCATAAGATGGCGTTATCCTTGGACTCGGCAGATCACCCATTTGAGCCTTTAAGGGCATTGGATTAGCTTTGAAACGGGTTACACATTGCCTAATTATTTTCTTAACTAACCTAGTAGAGAGAAATGACGCACTAACCGTGCTGTACGTCACCGTATTTAACTGAAGATGAGTGAGTTCTTCACCAAGGTAGTTCCTCCACACAATTCGTTGTAGGTCTCTTTGTTCAGGTTTCACCAAAATCTGTCGATACATTTTCGCTATGTCACCTGTCAATACATAGTTGTGTTGGCGGAAGCGAATGATAATAGAAAATAAATCGCTTTGTATTGTCGGTCCGACCATGAGAATATCGTTTAAAGATATGCCACTAGATGATTTAGAAGAGGCATCAAACACCACCCTAAGTTTTGTGGTTATACTATCGCTTTTCTCAATAGCATGATGGGGAAGGTAATATATGGGATAAAATGTTTTGTGATTGGGGTTAATAATAGACATATGGCCTAAATTACGATATTCATTAATAAAATCAGAATACATTAATTTCAATTCTTTATTTTTTTTGAGCTTGCGCTCAAGAGATAAAAATATTTTAATGGCGGTTTATTGTCTCCAAGTTCTGAAACAGTTTCTTTTAAGGGCAAGCTCACTTGAAATCGGCCTAAAAAGACGCGTGAAAAAATATTAATGAAATGAGACTCACATTCAAGTTCTTCTTGCGTTAACTTATTTGAATGGCGAATATTCTCTTCAATTTCCCAAAATTTCTGAAGGCAACTTTTCAAATCGCATTCATTATTCAAGGTAAGGAACGACACAGAACTTGTGGCCTTGCATTTCGGAAGAAGAATTGGACCTGAAACGAACCATCCAAGTTTTGTTTGTTGCAATATGGGCTTATTGCGGCCAGACTTAATTTGACCAGAAGAAATTAACTCATAAAATAAACTTGCACCAATGAGCATGTCAATTTCGGAAGGATTAAAAAAGGTGGGATCAGCCAACTCGATGTCTTCGGGAATTTCAATTTTAGAAATATCGACAGGTTGTTGAGGACATTTATCGGTTATATTTTCTATTACAAGAGCAGATAACTTAAAATTATATTTTTTGTTTAAAGATGTTATATTTAAAAATGTTCTTTTGTTTATATATTTTGTTCTTTGATTTATACCCGCTATAGGTAGATTAATTGTATCTGATGTCAGTCCTTGTCTATAAAACATACGTTTAGATACAAAATTTGACTGTGATCTACTGTCAAGAAGAGCCTTGCACATCATCGTGATCTTATTTTTTTCGTAAACATAAATAGTTGCTGTCGATAAAAGTATAAAACTATGCGAACTTAAATTTGAACAAGAAAGACTATAATTGTTACCTCTGAGCATTGGGAAAATTTACATCTTGAACGATAGACTGATTTATTTCAGGGGCCTTTAGAGGCAAATTTGCCATATTTGTATCTTTGATTGATGACGATGGATTAGAACTTGGTAACGTATTGGCGCTTCCCGACTGCCTGCCGCTTGAAGCTCTAAATCTCCAGTTATTAGAATCCGAAGCACCTGCTTGATGTGAATTACCCATTTAAACACTGTTTCCAACATTTGGGAAGGAAGTCAGGTTTCTATTATAGGGATATAGGTCGAGCGAATTGTGTGGACAAGAATAAAGATTCTGATGGTTTGGCGGATGAGCTACATTATGCTAAAATTAGAAGGTGCGTATTGGGACTGTTCTTGTGTATAGAAATTACGTGGAGGTAACTACTGACCTTGATGGATGTGCTTTAGTGTTCGACTCAGGAAAGTGCAATAACGAGTGATGTTTCTTTTTGCAAGTTTTACAAGTATGAGCTGACTTGCATTCGAAAGTTGAGTGTCCTGGAAGGAGACAATTTGTACAAACATGGCAACGCTTGGCTTCATTTAGTCTGGCGTTAACGGGGAGATCCAAAAACTTTTTGCAAACGTAAATAAAATTATCCTCTTTACACAAAGGGCATTTTTTTACTACTGGGGACTCTGAAGCCAAATGCCTATGGGACCTATTGACATGAGTCTGTTTGTCACTTTTAATTGTTTTAAAATCAATAGATTCTCAAAGCTGACACCGCTGAGTCAAAAAACTAATTAAATCAGTTATGGTAGGATGATCGTTATTTTTACAAAAAACTTCCCACTCTTGCCGAGTGGAAAAACTTAATTTAGAAGACAACAGAAAAATCATAGGAGTGTCCCAATGGGTCACATCTTCGCCTAGGTTTTCAAGAGCGCGAAAATGTCTTTGAAAGGTATCTAGGAAGTTGCTATGAGTTTCCTCTTTAATAAAAAAAAAAATATTAAAAATAGCCTTGATATGAGAGTGAATAATAGCCTTTTTGTTTTGGTATCTTTCTTTTAAAAGGTCCCACGCTATTCTATAATTATCATCTGTAGCTGTTAAAGAGCTTACTACTTGAGCAGCATCACCTTTAAGAGCTGATCGTAAATAATAAAATTTTTGAACGTTAGATAAGGCAACGTTTTTGTCAATAAGGGACTGAAAAGTTTCAAAAAATTGTGTCCAACCATCGTATGGGCCACTAAATTCCGGTAAAAAAATGGGGGACAGCTTCGTTGCAAACTGAGCAATAAAGTCACGATTAAAATCATTAAAGTGTTCGGAGTTAGGAACCTGATTTGCCGAGTCTAACGGTTTCTCAACTGAACTTAAAAGTAACCTTGCCTTAGCAATTGTAGTAAAATAATTTGTTTCGAATTCACTGCGCTCCTCGTCTTGCATATCGTATTCCGCAAGCTCATACGTAAGACAAAGTTGTTCTATGCTTAACTGAACACGATCGAACTCGAGGAGTACAGTTTGTAAAACTTCTAATCGAGTTTGAAGTTCAATTTTGTATGTTAATTTTTTTAAGTCCGACGATGTAAATCTGGCCAAATATGTATTAAATGTAGTAATTTGACCTTTTAGTTGACCTCGGCGAGCAATAATTTATCCATATTGTAAAATATTATTTAAATATACAAATACAGGGCAAAAGATGAACTTGAAACCATATACTTACCCAAAAGGCAAAATAATCGATATAATAATGCATAAAATAACAAGTTTTAGGATTAGGATGTTATTATATATAAATATATGTATATATTTTTAATAAATTAAAAAAGTATCTTCAATTTCAAACATTCTAATTTTACACATTCATAATTATAAGCAATCGGAACTTAATTTATTGTCTAGAGGTGATTTGATTAATTATTTGGAATCCATTTGTGGTGAAAATACCTAATACAAAAATATTTTTACTTTTTTTAAAGTATTTTACTATTTTTATATTTTTCACTACCAAAATGTTCAAAAACTATTATCTACCCGATAATTTTTATTTGAAAATGCTATTTTGTGAAATATATTACTTGTTATGTGTATATAAACTTGTTATGTTTATATTAACAAATAGGAATAACAAGGGAATAGGCTTCCTTGAAAATACTCTGGGACCGCGCAAGTACAAAGGTGCAATATTGAGGTAAAAGATTTAATAAAAATAATGAGCAATAAATTGGATTACAAGTACAACATTCCGTAGGAATTTGGGTTACGTGCTGCAAAGATGCAGAAACTAAGATTTAAATTTAGCATGCATAGGTAAATAAAAAATTATTTAAACCAAGTACCAAGAAACCGAAATTAGCACCAAATTTTGGCAGAACTAAGAAACCAAATAACTAAAATGTCTTATTAAAGTCTTATAAATGTCTATTTTGTATGAAGACACGTAAGGTTAACTTTGCCTTTACTCGGTTTTTGAAGTTAAGATTACTGCTTCCTTGGTTTAAACTTCGATACTGGTAATAGTAAAATGGAACAGACTGACCTGTATATTGCAATTTTGTTTTTAAGTTGAAACCATTACCATACTGGAACTGGATTGCTGCAAAATATTAGGATCTAGCTGAGAAGGACCATAGTTCGCACGAATGTGCATTTTTTCGTATTTCCTTTGAGGATCTTGGGATATATGCAAATACCTTGATTGAAAGACTTACTGGTTCATTCGAATAACATTTATTAATACTTATTGCAAAAAATAAACCCAGTTCTTTACCTCTCTGCCCTCTGCCGGAAAAATCATACACGAGTCTCTCTCTCTCTCTCTCCAGCAACTTCATTAGCGTATAGCGTTTACTCCGTTAAGCATGGGACGTATCGCCCAAATGAAAATAATACTAATTAATTTCCTAACAAAATTCAGTAAGACATTCATTGTTCACCATGTTGCCAAAAAAAAAAAAAAAAATAAATATATATATATATATATATATATATATGTTTGTTGATTTTTACTCCTTCACGGATGGAAAAATACAATGTGTTTTCATTCCGGGTGTACATCCGTTCACTACTGTCGTTCTGAAAAGAACAGTTTTGCTGACGTTTCGCCAAAATCACATTTGGCATTTTCGAAGCTTTCTTTCTCGCGTCCGAATAGAGACTGAAGTGTTGGTGACTGCGACGCTTCCTTTTATACCCCCACTCGGGGCCGAAGGTTATATCTGCGCAGGCGTTGGTCGTTATTTATGTTTTTCGGATGATGCTGTTGTTGTTGCGCTAATTGCGCTTGAGTTTTTGCGATTTTAGATTTGTCTATTATTGTCTTCCATACTGTTGGTAGTTTTAATGATTCGTCCCTTTTATTTAAATCGCCTTGCTTTTCAATTTCTATGGCTTCTCGCATTATTCTGGTTTTATAATGTTCTATATTGGCAATCTCCCTACACCCATCGAAATTTATTTTATGGCCGGGTTCCTGATGATGTAGGAATAAAGCTGAGGTTGTTTGTTTATTTCTGATGCTGAGTTTATGCTCGTCCACTCTTGCTGATATTCGCCTGTTAGTTTGCCCTACGTACAACTTTTCACAGTCCTGGCACGGAATACTGTACACTCCGTGGTTTTCCAGTTTGATTTTATCTTTTGGGTTTCCGAGTAGTTTACCTATAGTTGTTTGTGGCTTGTGTATTGTTTGTATGTTGTGTTTCCTCAGAATTCTTCCGATTCTGTCTGTTGTGCCTTTTACATATGGTAAGACTACTCGTTGCTTTCCCGGTTCATATTTTTTGTTGTTCGTTGTTCGGGAAACTTGTGCATTAATAGCTTTCTCTATGGTGCGATTTGTGTAGCCATTTTTCTTTAAAGCACTAGATATTACCTTAAGTTCGTTTTGTCTCGGCTGTGTTTCAGTTAGTCGCATCTAGATATTAGAGTATTTGCCACAGCTTGAATTTGTGCTGGGTGATGATGTGATTTTGCATTTAAATATCTGTCTGTATGTGTTGGTTTTCTATACACGGTGTATTCGAAATGTCCGTTATGTAGTTTTGTGACCAAAACATCTAAAAATGGTAGTTTGTTGTTTTCCTCTAACTCTAGAGTAAATTGTATGTGCTCCAATGGGGTCCTCGCTATCACCAGTAGTCGCGAATTTATTTATGATATACTTCGAGAAAGAAGCTCTTGAGAAAGCAAGTTTAAAACCCAAATTATGGATTCGTTATGTGGATGACATATTTATTATATGGCAACATGGTCATGCTGAGCTCGAAAAATTTGTGACTCACGTAAATTCAATCCAACCCAGAATAGAACGGATGTACACCCGGAATGAAAACACATATTTTATATATATATATATATATATATATATATATATATATATATATATATATATATATATATATATATATATGATTGATGATGCCATTTAGATAAAAATATCAAATTTTGGGATTAAGGTAAGGTCAAGGGGTTCTTCTTTTTTGAAATATTTTCAACTTCCTGTCACTTCCGGTTTAACCGGAAGTTGGTATCAACTTGCTTATTTTAAATGGAACACCCTGTATTTTACGATGTTTTTGGATTCTACGGAGAATTTTAATGCTATTTTATGTAGCATATCCTATACCTAGGTTCAAGCGTTCTTAAGATATTTGGTATATGCTGTCCGTTCATTTGAAGACACATTTCAATTCTTCTTTGTACAGTTGCTGTGGCCCGTTGAATTTGTCCGTTTTCTAATTCGGCAAAAGCTGTTCGTATCCTGTCCAGTAAATCTTGTTGGTTATTTACTTTACTTTACCTTTGATAAATCCCTATAAATAAAAGTCTAGGGGTGTTAAATCAGGCGATCGCGGGGGCCATCTCCAAGCCAGCGATCCTCAAAAATTCGAGATAATTGGAGATAAACTGCAGCGGAATTATGTGCTGGTGCTCCATCTAATTGATACCAATAATTTTGCAGCTCACCAATAGGAATTTCTTCTATAAATTCAGAAACCGTCCCTCGTAGAATTTCCAAATACTTATCACTGTTTAAATTGTCTTCATAAATACAGTACCGCACCTGATCATTTAATACTATACCGAAAACATTGAAGCTAAACCTCTCTTGAGAACGCGTTTCGCGTAAAGCGTGCGGATTTTCTGCTGCCCAGAAATGTTCGTTTCTTCTATTTGTTATTCCTTCTCTAGAAAATTTCGCTTCATCGGTCCAAAATATTTTTGAAAGGAATTGAGGGTCCTCTTGAATTTTCGAAAAACATGAGAATATCAGCGTTTGAGTATTCTTCCATTTCGATTTAGAAGATTTAGTTTATCACTGACAGCTTTCGATAAATAACACATACTAATCATCTATCTTATTGGATATTGGATCTCAATTGTTTTTCCATGGCTCACCATTGGAACATGTAAACATTTAAGCAAATACATACGATATTCTTAAAAAACCCAAATATTTCGAAAATGGTTACGAATAGGTATAGGGAACCTTAATACAGTTCGATAGAAAATGAAAAAAATGGTGTCCCGTTTAAAAAAACGGACTTTAGCGGCTTTGAAAATGTGAATGTTTGCCGCTGAATTTAGGACACCCTCTATAAAAATAGACAAATTCAATAAAAAAAAATAGAAACCTAAGATTATTTACCGATCGTCTGCAAAATATGAAGATTATATCTTCAAAACTTACAAAAATATGAAATTTTAAAATTTGGTACCCCGAAGGCTCATTTTTGGTTCAAGGTCAAGTATCTTAAGAACGCTTGAACCTAGGTATAGGACATGCTACATAAAATAGCATTACAATTTTCCGTAGAATCCAAAAATATCATAAAATATACGGTGTTCCATTTAAAATAAGCAAGTTGATACCAACTTCCGGTTAAACCGGAAGTGACAGGAAGTTGAAAATATTTCAAAAAAGAAGTACCCCTTGACCTTACCTTAATCCCAAAATTTGAAATGTTGATCTAAATGGCATCATCAAAAACTTTTAATGAACGGGTTGCGTGAATAACCCTGTATATCTATATATATATATATATATATATATATATATATATATATATATATATATATATATATATATATATATATATATATATATATATATATATATATATATATATATATATATATATATATATATATATATATATATATATATATATATATATTATATATATATATATATATATATATATATATATATATATATATATATATATATATATATATATATATATATATATATATATATATATATATATATATATATATATATATATATATATATATATATATATATATATATATATATATATATATATATATATATATATAATAATAATAATAAAAACGTTTATTATTTGCCATAAATTACAATTACAGTATAAAGGTTCATATTACACAGCAATATAAATATAGCAAATAAAGGCCAGCATTTCAGATTTCTGCTGTAGAAGCAGAATCTGTTCTTCTCAATGCGGCCGCCGTATATATAAGAATAATTAATATTCTAATTATATCTTTGAAAATTGAGGCAATCTTAAATATAATACATATATATATATATATATATATATATATATATATATATATATATATATATATATATATATATATATATATATATATATATATATATATATATTCTAGTAGACGCGCTGTGAGTTTGAAAAGAAAGACATGCACAAAAGTAAAGGTAAACGGGGTAAGGGGGGGGGGCAGAGAGAGAAAGAAGGGAAGGAAGAAAGAAAGAAAGAAGGAAAGAGATGTAGCAGCATTTAATAAAGCATAATTAATTTGCTTATTGGGAGGCAAAGAGTTGGTTAAAGTATTCCTTTCTAAAAGATTTACAAGACAATGTACATTGAAGTAGATTTCCCGAGAGCGTATTCCTAGATTTGACAATATTATACGAAAAACATCTCTTAAAATATGTAGTTTTATGTCTGGGAATGGTTAAAGTTTTTCTACGCAAATTTAAATTATATACATCAGTTCGAAATGATATTTTGTTATATAAATATGGGGGAGAACGATATTTCAAAATTTTATAATAAAAACAGTAACAGAATGTAATGTTCTCCTATTGTTCATATTAAGCCATAATAAGTCTTTGAGTTTATGAGATACTCTGTGTCTACGTCTAATCCCAAATATGAAGCGGATGCAACAGTTTTGAACTTTTTGAATTCTGCGGGAGTCAATACTATCCAGACATGGTCCATAGACGCTGTCACAGTGATTGAAGTGCGACAAAACGAGTGAGTCACATAGCTCTTTTTTAATACTTTGATCCAGGTAGTGCCTATGTGGATATATAGACTTCAGAGCGTAATAAGCTTTTTGAAGTATAAAAGAAACATGATGTTTGAAACGAAGCTGAGGGTCAAGGATTAGGTCTAGACTCTTGGCCTTTTGAACTATAGGTATACTTATTATCAATTTTTATATCAATTAAATTTTCGATTTGATTTAAAATATTTTGATTACCAAATAGCAAAAACAGTGATTTATTGGGGTTTAATTTTAACATATGATCAGATGATAATTTGAAGATTGAGTTTAAATCTGAGTTAATATTATCGTTTGCTCTAATATAATCTAGAGAATTAAAAGAGTAGAATAATTGGGTGTCATCTGCATTTAGATGGTAATTGCAAAATTTTAGACAAGTATGAAAATTGCTGGTATATATACTAAATAATAGTGGGCCCAGTATGCTCCCCTGAGGTACTCCCGTAACAACATTAAGAGAGTCTGAAACTGAGTGTCCAATTTTTACCTGTTGTGACCTGTTTGAAAGAAACGACTTAATAATATTTGAAGCTTTTTCTGAAAAACCTATATAATGTAACATGGAAATTAAAATGTCATGATTTAAAAAGTCAAATGCTTTAGTAAAATCTAATAAAATCAGAGCTGTAATTTTACTATCATCTCGAGCGTGAAAAATTTGATCTGTAACATCAGCCATAGCCGTAGCATAGCTAAAGTTAGGACGAAATCCGGATTGTTTTGGTGGTAGTATATTATAAGTGTTAAGAAAAGTTTGTATTTGAGTTTGTAAAATTCTTTCTAGGATCTTTGAAAATGTAGGAAGTATACTAATAGAACGGAATTGACTTAAATCTTTGGGATTATCAACTTTGGGAAGTGGTGTAACAATAGCTTCTTTCCATACTTTAGGATAATAGCACTGCTCGATGCACTCATTTACAATGTGTGTAATATATTGAGTAATATGAGGACAACACAACAAGATTAAAGTTATATTAAGTTGGTCTGAACCGAATGCTTTGGTTTTGATTTTTTTAATAATATGTAAAATGTATTGGTTATCGACGGTCACAAATGTCAAAGGAATGCCCTCGGGAGTTTTAAAATTATTTGAATAAAAATTAATTAGATTGATGTTAGGAGTGGTATTAGTTTTGGTCGAGTTTATAAAGAACGAATTAAAGACATTTGGGTCTTCATATGAGTTATTGATTTTTTTTACCTTTGATGGCCGCAATTGGTTAAGTTCTAACCATTTTTCTTTTACTGTGCTATTCTGAAACTTATGTCTATAGTATACTTTTCTTTCCATTCTTATTGCCGAAGTTGTAAAGTTTCGTATTTGCTTATAGTAACTCCATTTTTGAGGTGAATTATTTTTTTTAAAATCACGCAGTGCCTTATCCCTCAATTTTTGAAGACGTTTAATATTATCCGTAATCCATGGCTGGTAAAGTTTTTTCCGTCTAGTCAATTCTTTAATAGGGGCATGATGATCATAAAGTGCGATAAGATTTGAGTTTAAAAAGTCTATTTTATCATCTATATTTTGCATCTCAAAAATGGAATTAAATGGAATGTTTTCTAAATCGTGCTGAAAATTGTCTAAGTCGATATTTTTTAATGGTCTATATAAAATTTTGACAGGTTTTTCAGGGTTTGAAATGATATTAACTTTGCAAAAAATCAAAGAATGATCGGAAAATTGACAATCAGCAACTTCCGTATGAAGTATCTGATCAGAATTGGTGAAAATTAAATCAATAAGAGATCCCCCGGAATCCGTTACCCTAGTAGGCTCCGTTATAATCTGCGTTAGATTAAAGGGTTCCACAGTAGATAAAAGTCGTCTTGTTAAATTATGGTCTAAGTCCAGGCAATTAATATTAAAGTCCCCAATGCAAAATATGTTATCGTAACATGAGAAAATATTTGCTACAGTGTCCTCAAGTTGATTTATAAAGGAGTCAGGGTCAGAATTAGGAGGTCTATAAATAACACCGATTATAAAAATTTGTTTTTTTAAATGTACCTTCAACCACATGCTTTCCAAAAATTCATAACTTTCAGAAAGTGTAACGTTATATTTTAAGTTGTCCCTAATATAAACCGCCACGCCCCCACCCCGACGTCCTATCCGATCATTCCGCTCCAAACTATAGTTAGGTAAGAGTATATTTTCACTCGAAAAATCAGTGGTTAACCAACTCTCTGAGATACCTATGATGTTAAAATCTTTATCAGAGAAAAAATGTTTAAAGTCGTCAAAATGTGGAACGAGTGAACGAGCATTTATATGTGATATGTCAAAAGTCATGATAGTTTTAGCTGCTATGAAATGAATAAAACGAGCTAGAGGTCAAAGAGATAGAAGGAAGATAGAAGAATGCAATAAAGGAAGAGATAGTAGACAGAACACGACAGTAGACAAATTCAACTGGATATAGGCAGAACAAGAAGTGGAGGACTGGAGGAAGGACAGATAGAAAAGACAAATAAAGCTTGAAGAAGAAACAAAAAAAAGAATAAAGAAATATAATAGACAAGTTAACAAAATATTAAAGTAGGGCGAAGTAAAGATATTGGGTTTGATAAAGACAGAACAAAAAGCACAGGCGTCTACCTGCCTAGAAATTTTGGAAAAACACAAAGAAAGTAATATAAAGTAGTACATTATGTTAATATCAAATTAACTATTACAGTATCTTAATTTCAAACTAACTACATAAATCGAAGTGAGAGTATTTATATATTTAAAGTAAAACTCATTTGTAAAGTAATAAGCACTCCCATGAAATACTTCACTGAACAAATAACTAAAACCTATTAAGGAAAGTAAAGGTACTATTTTTAAACAAGAGAAAAATATTTTCCTGTAAGTAAAAAACAAATAAATAACTTCTGTTTAAGCACCCAAATATACCCTGTAAGAGCAATTAAATTAACATAGGTAATAAAGAGAGAAAAAAAAAGAAACTATATATCCTTCATTCAGTGGTTCTAACACTAAATAATCCATCATACATAGGACAAAACAGGTTACTCTCTTTTAATTATTATAACTAAAGCAATCCTAACTGTAGGTTTATGAAACAAATGACTGATTTCATCTTTTGTGACAAGGTAAGACTGACCATATTCCACCTCATAATTCTAAATCCTACCGGCGCTTTTTATTACGGAATAATTATTATACATATATAAGTATATACATTATTCGGTTACCCCCTGGGCTACACAAATAATCAGAAACCTTTCTAGTCCGATACCTTGTTTTTGTAAGATTTAAAGTGCTCAGTGTAATAAGTTAATAAAAGTGTCACTTACAGTTAAAGTAGAATTCCATATAAATTTATTCACTTTTAATTTTTTGAAGATCTAACTCGGTCACCACACGGAACACTTGGTTATGACGTTTAACTAAGATAATGCCATTTGCACACCACACATTCTTTTTAGAAAATTCACTAATTGCACTATCAAGGAGTTTAAGTCTAAATCTAGTTAGGTCTTCTTGAATTTGTATGCCGGTAGATTTTAACTTTGACCTATTTTTCAACACGAGACTTCGTACCGTGTCTCTGAAAAACCGAACCAAAACTGCTGGTGGGCGCGGGTTATCCGTGTTTACATTTTTCGACATGATTTTGTGGCTTTTTTTATCTATATATATATATATATATATATATATATATATATATATATATATATATATATATATATATATATATATATATATATATATATATATATATATATATATATATATATATATATATATATATATATATATATATATATATATATATATATATATATATATATATATATATATATATATATATATATATATATATATATATATATATATATATATATATATATATATATATATATATATATATATATATATATATATATATATATATATATATATATATATATATATATATATATGAATGAATAAACTTAAAAACGAGTGATTGAATGAGAACGTACCGTCAGTAATCAGGAGGTGATAATTAGCCTAATTAAAGGAAACACAAGCCAAAATGTACCTGGAAAAATAAATTATAAATCAAAACCCAAATCCGGTGTTGCGGCTTCTTCACAGATTACTGAAAACGGACAAGTATGTACATGTACCACAATCTGGCAAGGGAACGCCTAACCCTACAACCCCTGGAACAGTAGCAGGAGGTTTAAATATGCAACTAGTATCTCAAGTCAATCAAAACAATGGCGAGTAGTGGCACAGCGCCGCGTCGAATATAAAAAAGTCGTCATTTAACTTACGTTGGTAATAAAGGAGGCTCCTCTTTAAATGTCATTCCTAAGGAGGTAGCCCTCTATATATACAGATTAGATCCAAAAACCACAGAAAATGATCTGACTGATTACCTGAGTAGTTTTTTCCTGTCGATTGCTTGTGGTTTAATGCAGTCTAAGTATCCAGATAAATATTCCTCTTTTAAAGTAACTATTATAGAAGAGAATTAGACATTTTTTGTGTTTTGTAGAAACTTGAGAAAAACTCAATTCAGTGAACATTTTACATATAAATGATTATCGGCTCTGTACGTCTTATGGGAGATCAGCTTGTAAGGGAGGTGGCCTTGTTATATTATGCGAGAACAGACATATAGTTTAAGCGAGTTGATTTGCAGTAATATTGCATAGACAAAATCATTGAGGTCTGTGCGATGTGTTTTAATATTAATGGTATAAAAACTTTTTTAATAAATTGTTATCGCTCCCCAAAAGGATATTTGAAAGAGTTCATGGATGTATTGTATAATATTTTGGATGTTTTGATAAAACCAAACTAATTTGTTTTGACAGGAGATTTTAATTCAGATTCTTATTATAGTAGAGGGTTTGAGTATTTGTATTATATATTAAAATGTTTTGACTTTGACTATTTTGTAAAGTGGCCTACTAGGGTTACCTGTCTTGCGTCAGTATGTCCATAAATAGTATAAACTTAATTTATAGTGACTTAAAAACCGCTCTCAAAAATCAACATTTTTGTGTCGCCAGAAAAAAATACATTCGTTCTTTGTAAAAAATCGGTTTAGTAATACGGCTATTTTCTTTAAGTCATGTAACACTAATATGTAGTTAAATTCTTCAAACATGTATTTCGCAAAGAAGTGCGACTTATTGTTAAACAAGAAAACGATCGTTGCGCAGAGGCACTACTACCTGTAATTTTATTGTTATTAAATTTGCTAACTTTAATAATTAAGGAAATAGACACACATTTTCTTATCTTCACAAAGTGTAAGCATTTCGTATGGACTAAGTTTAGAATATTAGGAAGAAAAATTGAAAACATTAAATTAATGTTTCAGTCTGTCAATTAAACATTTTTCAGGACATTTTTATAATTTATTTAACTACATAACAAGGCGAGAAAAAAATATTAAACTAATCAATTATTGCTATAATAACCCATATTGTGCCTCGGCAACATGCCGATTATAATCAATATTACGACGTATTTGGTCTCGGGTGTTCCTTTTTATTCTATGTCCACGATTCTTTTAATATCCTTGTCGCAATCGTACAAAAGCACTTTTTTGATTTCCGTAAGGTTTTTAATAGGTGATCGAATTTTGCTTGCCTATTGGCTCTTATGGGATGCTTTTGTGGAGGAATAGATGGTGGATAATAATTTAAAAAATTCTGACAAATAAACAATAGATTACCCAACCATTTTCATAGGGTAGGCAATACTTTTTTGTATATATTGCATGCACGCCACTGTAGGCTAGTAACTTATATTAAAAATCAAAGAGATGCGGAGACTACCGCCAAAGATAATTTTGAAAATTTTCCGGAAAGACGTCAACTTGGCAGAAAAATGTTCTCCACACATATTTTCAACGTACTTGTACATAGAAGTTTTGAAAAGCCTCGACCAAAGAAGTATAAAAAAATAATGAAAGCTGAAATAGAAACATTCAAGAATATTTTGGCGAAAATCCTACACCTTCTACATGAGTTGCAAGCAGAGAAAGTAACATTCCGAAATCAACCATACATGACGTCTTGCAAGCAGCCCTTTACCGTCCTTACAAGGTACTTGTACAAGGGCTAAATGAAGGTGATTTTTAGAGATTATATAAGAATGCCAAGAAAACGCCTTTTTTTAATGTTTTAAGATCAGATGAAACGCATTTTACCAATTGTGGCGTGTTTTACAGACACAACCACCATTACTGGGCTGTAGCAAATCCTCAATTACGTAAACAACGAAGGCTCTAAATACGATATGGTTTTAACGTGTGGTGTGGAATTTATGGTAAAAAATAACCAATACCTACTTATTTTACCATGATTTTTTTATTATACCATTATTGTGTTACTTTTCTAGCAAACCGATTAGTTAGGCCTTTTTTACGAGCAAACTCTAAACGGGCAAAGATATCTTGCAATGTTCAAACAGAAATAGTTCCGGCAATTAGAGAAGTTGTTCCAACAGCGGTCCTGTTCTGTGGCCTGCCAGGTCTCCAGATATTACTCTCCTAGACTTTTATTTATGGAGATATGTTAAAAATGAAACATATGAATTCGATCCCCTTAAAAATGTAAAAATACTTCACAACGTGTGCCGGATGTACTATCAGATATTAATCGGAACACTCTTCACCGCGTTACCAGATCGGTATTAAAGGAGTGCATTGACAAAAACGGCCGAAATTTTGATTTGTAGCATTTTTTTTTTGTCAAATTTGTTTTGTTATCTGCTCTTTAATTATTATTAATGTTTTGTTTAAAAGAAAAATCTTCAGCTCTCTGCTTGCAACTCTACATACTGTACATAATACAGAATATGTAGGAATTTCGGCAAAATATTCTTGAATGTTTCTATTTCGATTGTCATTATTTTTTTAATACTTTTTGGTCGGCATTTTCAAAACTTCCGTAGGCAAGTAAATTAGTAATACATGTAAAGAACGTCTTTTATCCAGAGATTATTAAGTTTAATTTAGTTTTCTTATTGTATTCATTGTTATCAGGTTTAGTTTTAAAAGTAAGTAGAAAATCGTTTTTTGAGTACATAAATTTATTTCTCGTAGAACGTTTACGGCTGTTATCATTACATTTTTTTTTCATCTGACGTCGCCGTGGTCAGTAACTAAAGTACCAATGAAAGGCATTTCAGACGATGCACACTTAGATACATATATATATATATATATATATATATATATATATATATATATATATATATATATATATATATATATATATATATATATATATATATATATATATATATATATATATATATATATATATGTATATATATATATATACTATATATATATATATATATATATATATATATATATATATATATATATATATATATATATATATATATATATATATATATATATATATATATATATATATATATATATATATATATATATATATATATATATATATATATATATATATATATATATATATATATATATATATATATATATATATATATATATATATATATATATATATATATATATATATATATATATATATATATATATATATATATATATATATATATATATATATATATATATATATATATATATATATATATATATATATATATATATATATATATATATATATATATATATATATATATATATATATATATATATATATATATATATATATATATATATATATATATATATATATATATATATATATATATATATATATATATATATATATATATATATATATATATATATATATATATATATATATATATATATATATATATATATATATATATATATATATATATATATATATATATATATATATATATATATATATATATATATATATATATATATATATATATATATATATATATATATATATATATATATATATATATATATATATATATATATATATATATATATATATATATATATATATATATATATATATATATATATATTATATATATATATATATATATATATATATATATATATATATATATATATATATATATATATATATATATATATATATATATATATATATATATATATATATATATATATATATATATATATATATATATATATATATATATATATATATATATATATATATATATATATATATAAAATTCTAAAAATAAAAAACATGGTTTACTTATGGGGCTAGGCTTAAGTTATTTATTTATGTTTTCGGGATGGTGATTTTAGATTTGTCGATTATTGTCTTCCATACTGTTGGTAGTTTTAATTTTATTTAATTTAATTTTATAATGTTCTATATTGGCAATCTCCCTACACCCATCGAAATTTATTTTATGGCCGGTTTCCTGATGATGTAGGAATAAAGCTGAGGTTGTTTGTTTATTTCTGATGCTGAGTTTATGCTCTTCCACTCTTGCTGATTTCGCCTGTTAGTTTGCCCCACGTACAACTTTTCACAATCCTGGCACGGAATACTGTATACTCCGTGGTTTTCCGGGTTGATTTTATCTTTTGGGTTACCAAGTATTTTACCTATAGTTGTTTGTGGCTTGTGTTGTTTGTATGTTGTGTTTCCTAAGAATTCTTCCGATTCTGTTGTCTGTTGTGCCTTTTACATATGGTAAGACTACTTGTTGCTTTCCCGGTTCGTAATTTTTGTTGTTCGTTGTTCGGGAAGCCTGTGCATTAATAGCTTTTTCTATGGTACGATTTGTGTAGCAATTTTTCTTTAAAGAACTAGATATTACCTTAAGTTCGTTTTGTCTGGTCTGTGTTTCAGTTAATCGCACGGATCTGGATTTTAGGGTATTTGCCACAGCTTAAATTTGTGCTGGGTGATGATGTGATTTTGCATTTAAATATCTGTCTGTATGTGTTGGTTTTCTATATACGGTGTATTCGGAATGTCCGTTATGCAGTTTTGTGACCAAAACATCTAAAAATGGTAGTTTGTTATTTTCCTCTAACTCTGGAGTAAATTGTATTCTGGGGTGGATTGAATTTACGTGAGTCAGAATGAGCTCTGCATGACCATGTTGCCATATAATAAATATGTCGTCCACATAACGAATCCATAATTTGGGCTTTGAACTTGCGAAAATGCCAAATGTGATTTTGGCGAAACGTCAGCAAAACTGTTCTTTTCAGAACGATAGTAGTGAACGGATGTACACCCGGAATGAAAACACATTATATATATATTGTATATATATATATATATATATAAACTGGTCGACACTCGAAGCATCCACCCTAGTTTTTACTTTTTGGAATGTTTGATTAACTGGCTTTCAATCGAGGTATCAGTTTGTATTGTCAGATGGTAGGGATGTACAGGGCACATAATGAAGTGATGGTTGTAAAATAATCTAAAATGTTTGACAATCCCATTTTGACACCAGAAACATGCGGTTTTAAAAAATAATTTCCCCGTTTTTTGAAATTTTGCTTTTTTCCAGAGATACGAATTTTTTGCAGAAAATTGCAGACCGCTATTGAAAATAAAAATGCCTATTTTAAGGTTTAAGGTACATTGGTCTTTGACGGTTTCGCTTTTTTTTACAACTTTAACAAATAAAACGCTTTTTTTTACAACTTTAACAATAAACACACAACAAAATTTTAATAGGGGGTTGGACCACCCCTGTTGGCTATTATAGATACTACTCTCCTAGGCATGCTGTCAGTTAGATGGTGTATAAATTCCTGGGGATTATCTTACCACATGTCTCGAATTACATTCACCACCTACTATCTGATTTTCACGCTGCTTCAGCAAAAATTTCATTCTACTCCAAACATGCTCAATTGAATTCATGTCTGGAAGATCTGGCAGACTATTTCACTTTCTCAATGTTTTTATCCCTTAAAAACTCCTTGACAATGTGCGGCTCTTGCGTCGTCATCAACAAGAACAAAAGCTACAATATGAGCCAGTTGTCGAGGTTATTTCAGACGAGCCGAACGAGTATCCGACATATGTTGGCGAGGCACCTGGTCACAGGATCAGTAGCATATGCACACAGAGGAGGCATATAAGAGTAACTACAGCGCGTGATGGCCACCGAATTTTCACGTCGGTACATCGGATGCCGACTCTGAATTCGACGCAACTTAGAGCAGTTGCTGATGTGCAGGGATCTACTCAACCAATTAGAAGACGCCTGCACATCAGAGGACTTCATGCAAGAAGAAGAGCAAGTTGCCCTCTTCTTACAAGGCTACTTCGTGCTGCTCGAAGACAGTGGGCGGCTGAACATGCTTACTGGGGAATAGCAGAGTGGAGTATGTTCGTGGATGAATGTAGGTTTAATATGCGTGTTTCAGATGGCTGTGTTTTGGTATGGAGAAAAAATAATGGGAGTCCTCTCTTCAAAGATCTTCTCTTTGGAGATCGGAGTCCAAAGAGATTACTTGGCGGTTACATAAAAAGAAGTTGAAAACCCTAGAAACCAAACGTGGATTCACTGACAGGAGCCAGCCACACATTTGTGAATTCGGCTAGAAAATCCCAAAATTTAAAGTCAATTTCTGACGTCTCTACGGAGGTGGCTGATGGAGTCCAATAAGACTGAAACACATGTGTTACCAATCTTCACCCCCTTCTTTTTGCGGACATGCCTACGATTTATTTTCCTTTTGTTTTTAAGAATTCATCCTGACAATCGCCTCTCTCTTTTGATTTATCACCTTGGGCTTGGATGTCACGCAAATTGGCTCTAGATCTTGGGCAGCAGGTTTCCTATATCTTTTAACTTGGTTAAAGTGCTCTGCTGGTGAAGTTAATGAACAAAAGAGTGACTGGGATAAATTCATTCAACCATTTTTAGTGGCCTATCGCTCTGCAGTTCATGAATCCACCAGAAAAACACTTGCCAGTGTAATATTTGGATCCGGAATATATATATATATATATATATATATATATATATATATATATATATATATATATATATATATTATTATTATTTTTGAAACTCATTTCGGCTGTATAATCATTTCAGTTTTCCATTTCTAGAGCCAAGAATGTACAAACCTTGATCAGTCTTTTCCATAACGATTTCTAACATGTTCCGAGCCACTAGATGTCCACGATCGACCTCGAGTATGTTTATCAAAATATTGTCAGAAAGCATTTTATCAGGTTGTTTTTCGAGTCCCCGTTTACAATCTCTTCTCTCCGTATCAGCTGCTTTTTTATTGCCATAAAGTTTGCATAATGACAAATCCAAGCCAACACTACACTCAGCATGAAATGGTGCATTGCATTCAATGCACACATTTTGTGGAACGTACATACTATCACAAACAAAACATTTAGTCAAACCGTCATTTTCATTTCCCAACCTTCTATTGTTTCAAGTATTTTCTGTTTCCGTGTATGTTTCTGTTTCAATTTCTTTTTCGATTTCTGGTTCAGATTCACAATTTCAGAATTATGTTCCCCACTTATAGTATTTGCTTTTTCTAAAGACTGCTTCAATCAATTTCACAACAGACCAACCTGCTGCTAACTTTTTAGTGACCTGAAAGTTACTCAAATGCAGCAAAATCTTTCAACAAAACCATTATATTACATTTACTTGATTACAGAAGTCTCTTCCACTGTCACATGCAATATATTTGATGCTCCAAAGAAACAGAATATATCAAGAATAACATCTGCCACTTCATCTGCTGTTTTTTTTTAAGTGGTCGCAATATCACATATTTAGTTTGATGATCTTGGTAATAAAGAACAAATCTATATTTTCCATCAGGCTCTCTTTGCATGTCGATAAGAACAACCTATAAAAAAATAGATCTACACAGGATCGTATACCTTCCTAATTTAAATTAACTAATTTAATTTATGTATAAAAAAGTTTTTGTCATGGCAGGGATTCGAACTCGGGATCTCCCGGTGAGATCAAACCTAAACCCTAGCAGATATAACTGCTAAGCCGCTGTTACATCTTGCCAAAAAATTGCAATAAGTTTTATATAGATTGCGTAATAAAAATCGGGAGTTTTGCAGCCTCAAACTTTTTTTTTTCTAAAAGTTTTTATTAAAACGTTTTGAAAACCGCACATTGATAAGTTTAGAACTTATGATATTTTTTTAGTTTGTACCCTTAGAAAAGTGTTCTTGAAATTTTTATTAAACTGCTTTCAGCTCTTTGCAGGGTCGAACACTGTTCAACCGGTTTACGAGCAATCGTGCTTAGGACAGACACACAGATACACAGACACACAAACTCACAGACACATAGACAGACGTCACTACGAGATCGCTAACAAAGTTTTTTTTTCGCCGAAAACGATATCTTCTTTAGCGTGTATAGTATTCCCCCTTATATTCCGGTATTCCTGCTAGTGTGTACTATACCCCCTTAATTGACCTTAATCTAAAGTTAGTGTCAAACGATATGCAGTGTGTTAGAAATTGGAAGGAAATGTATATGAAAATGTTATTTTTGGCACTTTCCATAAGAACTCAGTGTGTTAGGAAAAGACAGACAGGACTATTTCCCTCTGTATCTAACACATTGAATTCTTATGGAAAGTGCCAAAAATAAAATTTTCAAAAATAAGTGCGTTACCTTATTGACTTTAGGATATCAAGAGCTCTTAAAATCTGAAATAAAAAAGCCAAGTACGTATTTGAAAAAATAAAGTTTGTTATGGTATCTCAAAACCGAAACGTCAGAATTTAAAACTAGAAGGATACCCACAAAAAGTTGTCCAAATAACGTTTTTATAGATTTTAAAAATATCTTAAACTAGAAAGTTTAAACACTTATTCGAAAATGTATATTTTTAGTTTCTTCAAAATATCTCAAAATCGAAAAAAGATACAATTATTATCAAAATGTCAGAAATGCTCCACAATGCAAAACAAAAAGGCGCGAACAATTATTTCGTGTTGTGGGTGGAACACGTTCTGGTTAATGAGGAAAGCTACTCACTGCTCGGCAAAACAAATATCTCTAAACGCATTGTGGACAAAACAATTGGGCAGTGTGCAATTTCGGCTATTGCGAACATCATATATATATATATATATATATATATATATATATATATATATATATATATATATATATATATATATATATATATATATATATATATATATATATATATATATATATATATATATATATTTAATTCAGAACACAGTTTATGGGGTAGCAAAGGTAAACACTGGATATACCTAACAATCGTAACTAAGGTAACTTTAAACTTGTTACTATCAGCTTGTTTACACTTCGAAATCTCAATTACAACTGAATCAAAATGTTGCCGTGCGACGCGTTTATATAGCCTTTAGAAATAGTTTAGTTCTAGAATAATCTAAATACTACATTTTTGACACTCATAGTCGTTACAAAATGTTCCGGATTAACCGGTACACAAACACGGTTTCTGAATGCATTCCTTTTATTCATTGCCTTGCCACGCGTTTCTATAGCCTTTAGAAAAGGGTGGAATGATCTAGAAAATTCTAGAATAATCTAAATACTTCAGGGTGAAAAGAATTCAGCTTAACAAAACATTCGAGAAGGATTTTTGACACTATCATAGTCAAACAAAAATCTTTTTTGGCTTTTTTGCAACTGATTAAACATATTTAACTTTAAATTAGCAACTATTTAATAAAATTACATATCTCAACATATAGACTATTCTGTCTACGGAATGTCTCGATACATAATAAACAATATTATTTAAGCAAGCATAATTTCTTATGCTTATACTGCATACCTTCTTTCCGATGCGTATGATACTAAAGAAGCAGTACCGATTTGACAACAAAACAACGTAGGTACACTTCCACCTACTGTTTATTTTAACTCACACGAAAAATTAAAAATATGTATTTTATTTGCATATGTGTAAATAGTTTTATGTCTGTTTTGATCATGTGCCGTTGTCTAATAATGTTTTATGTAATTAAATAAATGGAATTTTATTAAAGGATTTTCCTCTATAGGCAAGTCAAATACTTTAAAATATACTATCTATTTGTTTGTTGAAACTGACCCTAATTACAAGTATACTATGTTATAATAACACTGATGAAGACTAAGTATTGGTCGAAACGTATGTTTAAGGTGAGGGGGAGTTGGAGGACAAACCCCTCTCCAGAGCCACTTTTATTTAAACTAATGTGAAATTACCATAGAGGAAAGACCTTTTTTTAGTCGTTCATGGCTTAAAACCCCCCTCCCCTTTAGAATTATTGCAAGTTCTATTCTCTCCCGACCTAGATTAGTTGAATTGAATATCTCAATCAACGTAAAATTAATAATTTCTGATACATTATTCAAGGACAAGTTAAAAAAACTCCCTCAGGAACGCAATTTTTCTTTACAATATTGGTTTGCCAACGTACAACTTTTCACAATCCTGGCATGTAATGCTGTATATTCCGTGGTTTTCCAATTTTTCTTGTCTTTTTGGTACTCAGTACTTTATCCATGGTTGTTTGTATTGATTGTATGTTATATTTTCTGAGAATTCTTCCCGGTTCATAATCTTTGGTGTTTGTTGTTCTGGAACACCGTGTGTTAGTAGCTTTCTCTTTGGTGCGATTTGTGTAGCCATTTTTCTTTAAAGCATCAGATATTATATTACGTTGGTTTTACCTCGTTTGTGTTTCAGTTAATCGCACGGATCTAAATGTAAGGGTATTGACCTTAGCTTAAATTTGTGCTGGCTGATGGGATCTTGCATTTAAATATCTATCGTTATGTGCTGGTTTTCTATACACGGTATACTCGACATGACCGTATGCAGTTTTGTGACCACAACATCTAAAAATGAAAGTCTGTTATTTTTCTCTAACTCGAGAGTAAATTGTGTCGTGGCATGGATTGCATTTTTGTTGTATTTCTGTGCTTATTGGTGAACTTTTTATTTTATTTTTAGTTTTTTTTTCTAGGTACATCGTCGGGTCTCTTGGAACAGGCTTACAATAGTGGTCTCGTAGGATATTCCGCATTTTTTTTTGTAATATTGCTATAATAATATATAATAACTACGGTTGCATTTACTTTATCGGCTGAAAGGTATGGGATATTAATATTGCGAAGGTTTGTTAGGACTCTCTATTCTTACTTGATTCTGTGTCCCAAAATTCCAAACTTTCTATGCTGTTCTACAATAAAGTGTGAATTATGTTTACCTAATTTAAGGAGTAACTTTAAAAGGTGTTTTTGTTTCGTCTAGTTGTTTTGTGGTTTGTAGGATTTGTTCTCTTAGTAAGACCTTAGTAGCACTTCAAATTATCATATTATTTTTACTAGTTTTAGTATGGTAGGACAACCGTGTAAAAGTACGCAGTAAATCCCTGGTACGTTCGTTAATTTAAAAGGTCATTACGTAAAAGATTAGTTTTTTTTACCTCTCAGTTTCGTATACATCCTGGTTGTCTTGAAGTGTATAGTGTTGATCCTTAGTCATTCACATCCTGGGCGTACAGCCGTTCTGAAAAGAACAGTTTTCCAAGTTTCGTTTCTCGCTTCCGAATAGAGACTAAAGTGTTAGTTACTGCGAAGCTTCCTTTTTATACCTCCACCCGGGGTTGAAGATTACCTATATGTAAGGGGATGTTCTTTATTATTTATATATTCCGTTGTAGTTGTTATTTAAGCGCAACAGACAGAACTGCACGAATTCTTAGAAAACACAATATAGAAACAACATATAAGCCACCAACAAGCGTAGGTAAACTACTTAGAAACCCGAAAGGCAAAATCAAATTGGAGAGCCACGAATTATACAGCATTCATTATAGAAGAGATGTACGTTAGGCCAACCAACAACCGAATATTACCAAGAGTAGACGAACATACACTCAGTATAAAAGATAAACAAATTACCTCGGCCTTATTCCTACATCATGAGGAAACGGGCTACAAAATAAATTTCGAAGGGTGCAGGGAGATTGCCAATATAGAGCTTTATAAGACCAGAATAGTCGAAGCCATAAAAATTAAAAAACAAGGCGATTTAAATAAAGAGGACGAATCACTAAAACTAGTAACATTGAAACTATGGGAGACAATAATCGACAAACCAATAACTGTAACTTTCGGAAATTATAAATAATAACAAACGGCCGCCCAGATGTAACCTTCGGCCTCCGGCGCACAGTGGTCGATGTGACTAACGTGAGAATTTATTATTTTTACGTAAATAAAAGTATTTTTGAATCTCTCAGTACATACTTAACTAAACGTATTAGGAAAATTAAGAGTAAGATCAAAGACCTTCCTTTAGGCTTGCTTTAGCTATCTCCAGTATTTGTTGTACAGACTAATCTAGCTGAAGCATTTATTTGAAAAACAACAAAACCTAACTTAACGTTACTCAACCTAATCTAACCTACCCCAACCTAACCTAACCTAACATATCCTAATTGAAGCATTTATTTGAAATACAACGTATTCTATAGGGCAAGAAATTATCTTTCCCACTGTACCAAAATTAAAGTATATAATGCATACTTTTTGTCAAATATTAGAGACGCTCCACATTGTAACACACCTGTGGAGAAGTATCTACCAAAGAATTACATGTCTTTCCATCAATCATTGTCATTACAAGATTGTGTGTTACATGAAAAGTGTGATTGCCCAGAGATACTTTTCTAGGTTGAAGTGCCGTAATTCCAGCCTCCAGGTGGCAAATTTTTGCTTTGGTGACTTCTTTATGTATTCAAAAAGGATCCAACGGCAATATCGAATAGAAGAAACACGTGGATTGTGCCATAAGATAATTTTGCAAATGTGTACCTGCCCTGAAAGTTGAATAGATACAATGGAAGTCAGAAACAAATTTTGGTCAGAAACCGTTTGGTTGGAAATTTTTTTTTTGTATTGCTGCTGACCGAAACTTTCGTCGAAAACCCACTTATGTATAAATTCTAAGTTTGAAACATTTTTATCTATAGAAAAGCCTCATGTACTTGTGCCAACCTTGTGGTAGTAGAATCTAACAAAGTTTGCAGTATTATTTCCGCAGATTTATCTGTAACCGATGTTGAATCGTGTGTAGAACTTCGAAGCTCGTTTTGGAGAAGTGAGTACTGCTTGTTTAACATCTTGCGCCGGATCCCTTTTGACGCCAATGTTTAGACTGGTTTTCGCAGCAAATGCTAACTCTTCTTGGGTCCGACTGTCATCCAGATATTGAATTCTTTTTTGTTGTGCGTAGTACAATTTTTTAATAACACACCCTAAGTTCGAGATACTTTATCCACCTCTTTTTTAACTCCCCAAGAAAGTTTATTGCCGTACACTTTAACAATTGTTGGGCATTTGTCGCAATTCACTAAATTTAATTTGTCCTTTCATATAATAATTTTTACAGTTCTGCTTTCTGGTGACGGAAAACGCAACGGACCTTTATTACGCAGCGCTTCAATAAGAATTTTACGTGGTACAGTTGACGTGGAGTCAGCTGAAATTTTTTTTTAAGTCAGGCAACTTTAGGCAAAATTTTACTTTAAAACAATAAAATATGTGAACTCTTTCATATTGTCGCATATAAATAATTGCGCTATGTTAAACTTATATGATATATATCCTCCAACAAAAAAATCCTTACTATCAGACCATTTTAAAAATACATCATTTTCAGTGCTGCAATACATCATTTACTAGAACAGAATAATTTAAAAATGTATTCCATATTTTAAGCACATATCTAAGTCTTTCATATCCATTATTAGTATAACAATTAATTTATTTCGCTATAACACAAATCACCTATTAGTAGACGGATGGTGTCACTATTCGTTTCAGAAACTCGTTAAAACAATTGAACTTGTGCAGTCGAGCTCTTTCATATGCTACGACAATTGCGCTTGCTTGGGTAAATGGGAATATAAGTTGGCTGTGCAATAGCACTGACGTTACATTGTTTTAAGGTGTTTGATATTTTGAATATTTTCCCAGTAATTGGGTCAAATCGTCTACTGTACGGCGCGGGCGGAGGTATAAAAAGGATATACGAGGAACAAAGCTTCGAAAATGCCAATTGTGATTTCGGCCAAACGTCCGAAAAAGTGTTTTTTTCAGAACCACAGTGTACACCATTTATTTTGTAATATACCAAGCTTTCGAAATAATTCATTTCTTCTTCAGGACATAATAAATAACATATTTTCAGAAAATTTAAGTTTTTTCCAATTAAGAGGTACTTACACCTTTATTTGTAGAGGCCTAATGAAGAAATTAATTATTTTGAAAGCTTGGCTTATAAAAATTAAATTTAATATAGACTTTTTAGCAGAATCCCCGTCATTTACCTACTAGAACACTTTTCTGGAAATTCCTGGATCTCAGAGAATTCAAAATAAAGCATGGTAGTCTGGGAAAACTTGCATAAAACCTGCAAAATCGACATAAAAATGTTTTCGTAAATAAAAATTAATTTTGCTGTAAACTTATAAATAGTCCTAGTATAAATTATGAAAATTATTGTCCTCAAAATTTTTTCTTAGATAATAAATTAATTTTCAACAAAATTTTCTAAGAAAAATCTGTCAAACTACATTCAGAAGTAAGTAGATGAATATTTACGTTTTTTTACTTTCCTCGTAAATGAAAGAATTGTAATCGTGAAAAAATCACCCTCCTAGATGTTTTTAAATCTTCACCTTTCAGGGTCCCTTGCGGCTTAGCTAAAAACTACTTACCCGATTGACTTAAAATTTTGGTCATGAATTAAAGTTAACATAGGAATGACCTGGAAACATTTTGGTAAAAATCCGATATGGCGAAATAAAATAGCTGCTTAGTGAAATGTTAAAAAAATATTACTAAAAAACTATTATCAAATTTACCTCAAATTTTGCATAAAATTCAAATATTGGCTAGAAATGAACTGGTAAAATTTTGGTATGAATCCAAGATGGCGAAAGAAAATGGCGGCTTAATAAAATGTTTGTATCGGAAAAAACTCACCTTCGTAGGTTTTATATATCTTCACGTTTTAGTGCTCCTACATGTAAAAAAATATGTCAGTTCGCGGCGTAGCTAAAAAATTACTTAACCGATTGAATTAAAATGTTGGTTAAAAATGAAGGGTCATATGGCGATGGTAATATTTGGGTAAAAATCCAATATGGCGGAACAAAATGGCGGCCTATTGAAATGTTGAAAAAATTATTACTCAAAAAACTTATTATCCATTTAACCTCAAATTATACACAAAAATCAAATGTTGCATAGGAATGAACTGGGAACATTTTCTTATTAGATTAATTTCAAATTTTGTGCAAGCATTAAGTGTGACTGGTTAAATTGAATTGAAACAAGAAACAACAACAACACAAACAAACAATGGCAGCGAAATAAGATGTTTAAAAAATCAACTTTTACCAAAATTTCTTATTTTATTGACTTCAGATTTTGCAGAAACATTAAATGTGAATAGGGATAAACTGGAACGAATTCAGCATGACGGAAAAAATGGCAACCTTAAAATAAATCAGTAAAAAAAGTACTTTTTCAATTTATTTTAAATTTTCCCAGAAATCAAGTGTGGCATAAGTAGAAACTGGTAAAATATTTGTACGAATCCAATATTGCAAAATTAAATTAGTTTAAGCATTTTATTTTTAAAAATACAGGTGTTGATTTTGGAGCCAAATTTGACATAGCAGACATGTAACAGGTTGCCATTTTTATAGTTTTAAAAATATCAAAACGGATAATAAAAAGTTTTGCACCTTAAAATGTAAAAAAATCTTTTTGTTATTTAAATTATATCAAGAAATTCTTAAAATTTTCAAATTGATTTTTAAAATTTCATCAAGGATTAAGCTAATCTCGCAATCAGAATTCAATGATAATCGTTTTTGTAAATTTTAGGAAAAAATAAAATAATAGAAAATTTGCAGTGAATTGTGTAACACTTTGTATAAATACCTTTTTAGCTAAGCTGTAGTTCAAAAACCGAGCCTCAAAATTTGTTCTAGTTTTAAAAATATTCTATTTTAAATTTTAAATAAAAATTCGCTTGTCCGGTTAGCTCTGTCTAGGAGTGAATTTATAAATTTTAGGTATAGATTTGACTAATTTAGAACTCTTAAATAGATGTTTAAATGTAGTAGCAAAAATATTAACTATTTGTTTTTTTTTTTTAGATTGGCAGAATGGCTTAGTCATAGTGAGGAATACATACAATATATATGGCACAATAATTTTAATCTTCACAAAGAACTCCTTAGCTTGTATCACCGAGAGTTCATGGCGCTTTCCATTAAATTAATGATATTGAAAGCATTAGACACATATTTATTACACAAGTTCGCAGTAGACAAGTTTCTAAGTGCCAACACGAACAGTATGACCATACAGAATGGATATTTCGATTATTTGCCATTACATGAAAAAAATGGTTATAAAGTTATAGTGGAAGCCATTAAAAATAATCCTTTGGTTAGGGAAAAATTCGCGCTAACTTCAATTTTGAAGAAGCTCAATCTATACGAGATTCTGTTTAAAATGTATATAGTTCTAGTTAAGCTAAGGAACTTAACAAATAACGTATCTGCAGACGAAATTAATCTGATCACTAAGTCTTTAATGCAAATTCTTAATTACTGCAAAAATGACCTATTTACTCTGTCACAGCCTAGAAGATTCTTGCCAGTTTCTGCACAATTTGAGATAATGCGTTCTGATTCCAGAAATGTAATTTTCCGGTATTTTAAAATGTTTAATCTCCTACAGTGCTTCATTTTACTTTTGTTTTTCCCAAGTACAATGAACCTTCCAACAATTAAAACTCCTATTTTTGAGATATTATCAGTTTTACTTGACAGCTCAGAGGGTTTGCAATATTTATCAGAAAATAACGGGACTATTAATATTTTATTGAAAGGTCTTCTGAGAACAGATGAAGAGATGCAATATGGTATAAGTGATTACGTAGAGATTCATTCTTATAATTTAGGACTTAAAATTGCATATAAAATGCAGACTTTATATCATATTGAGTGTTTGTTAAATATTGGAGAGGAATGTGGTTTTGACTGTGACTCCTTGGAAATAATCGATCACTTACATAATATGTTCTGCCTCTCATTTTCGTCTGTTGGAAAATTCGCTGTAGCAGAGGTGTTAAATATGGGTGATAATATAAAATGTGTATTGCAATTTCTTGAAAATGCAAACCTTAAATCTGAATTATTTTTGCAGAAATTAAGGCAGTCTCCTGGATCGGGCTATATTTTGGATATATTGTATATCGCTGTAGCAGCTATAGTCAGTATTCCATTTTTGGTAAAATATTCTGTTAGAATAAGAGATGCTGTGAGCTTATTATATGACGGTTCTCTCGATTCAAAGATAAATGAAATTAAGTCTTATATATCGCCGTTAGATAGTATTAATAATCTAAGTTACGACAATATTTCTCCCTTCTTAGATATTATTGACAGACATACCGAAACAGTAATATCACATCCAGGATCTCTGATAACGTGCCTGAGAGTAATAGAACAGTTTGGTCTATCGAAGCATAATAACAATTCTATAATTTTTGAAAATCCCCTGAATAATTATATGGAGCTAAAATATAAACATGTTATTCTTCAACTGTACTCATTAGATGGCACTACAATTTTAGTTAAGCTTCTCCAGAAGTTGTGCAATCATTTTGAGCAACCAGGTTTGCACACTTCAATTTTTGTTTCCAATCAAGGGTTAGTTTTGGTTAATATCATTTACCCAACTCTCTTGCTGTTAAGGAAAATGATGGCTTATGTAATACATTGTAGAAATACGAATTTCAAAGATTTGACTACCGTCCCTGTTCTTTTAAAGACCTACAACTTACTAAACAGTTTTCCAGCGAATGGTGTTGCTAGCCCTTTGTCACATAATAGCAAAATCGTTATTATAGAATCTTTATTGGTTTTTACCCAGCCAGTTTCAGATGAAATACATGAAAAAGATTCTCTTAATAAAATGTTATGGTCACAAATGTTAGGCGAAGTTATAAAGTTTATAACTACTGCGCCTTATACTTTTGTGTCTGGTCTCTTAATTCTCTCTGAACTTTTGCCTTTACCTCTTCCAATACATACTCGTAATGATATTACAAAGGAAGAAATATCTTGGACCATTAATCTTAGAAAACTTTGGTCTGCGCATTTACATCCTCACAGTAGTATGTTGCAAGATACAGTCAATAAGATTTGCATTTCAACCCAACCTCAATTATTTAACTTGTTGCGCCGAATTTGTGTGCAGATATCAGATTTAGCAGCTAACTCGGCGCTTATGATCGCTAGGGGGTTCCTCGACACAGTATTTAATGCTTTAATATCAAATGACCAAAATCCTTGTTCGAGTCATGTTGCAAGAATGCTAAATTTCCTTGCTTGTCTTGTAACCCATAGCACTATTAAGTGCGCAGTCCTACATCTGATTCACTCAAATTCAAATGTAACCGGGAAGACCGATGATAAATATTTTAGTTTAATTCCTGCTTTTGCACAGATCTTAAAGTTAAGCGATAATTCTAACAGCCACATACAGGCCCAGGAATGTATTCTAAGTATAATACAAAGTTTTTGTGATGTTGAAATAACATTACTTCAAAATCCTGTAAATGGAGGGATAAAAGTGTCTTCTGAAACCTATTTGGCAAACGCTTTGCCTGTTAAAGAGCATTTATTGAATTTTATATGTGTAATACTGGATCACTTAGCGTCTGAAAATTCCTTTGTGACATATTTGCCTATAGTGAGAACATTGTTGCTTCTTACTGAACATGATTATGGATTTTACCACCTTCGGGAAATCCTTTTAAAAAGGAAAAATATATTTTTAGTTATGTTGAACAAATTAGTTAAAAATTTCTCAAAAACAAGCCCAGAATGCTTGTCTTCTTTAAATACATTGGTTGAATTTTTGAGGATTTGCTTAGCAACGGACGAAGGTGATGGTAGTTTGTTTTATGATCCAAGGACAATAACGCTAAATGTTGATGAAGTAAAAAGTTTAATTGGTTGGATACCTGAAACCGAAGAGGAAAAAGACAAACATCCGTTTATTATTCTGGAGGATATGCTAAAGGTATGACATAAAGATCTCAGTTGATATATTATGTATATTACCTACTAGAACAACACATTTTCATTTTAAGTAGCAAAAACTCTTGGAAAAAACTTCAACATTCGAGTAAATAATAATAAATAGTAAATATTAATTAATTTTATTTATACACCAATCAAGTCAGTGTCTAAAGTTACGTAAGTGTGTGACTTTACTTAAGTAATCCTAAGAGAATATAGAGAAATATCAATTTCCTCTGATCTTTCTTAAGATACTAGCATTATTAATACGTTTCCTGATATTTGATAATTTTCAAAGTTTTTATGAAATATTGTCATCTTTTTACGGAGGTAATACGCGTATGCTACCTGTTGGTGTAACGGTTAAGAATTAATTAGTGTTTGGATTAATATTATTTTTCTCATAATTAACATATTTTATATAATTAATAACATACATCTGATAATTGACTATGAACGACATTTTACTTTAGATACTATATTTTGTATATTAAAAACCCAAATATTAAAACATGTGCGGGTCATGTCTGTAATAACATCTCCATGTCATGTTACATTTCTACCATCTTAAACGCGCAATTTTATCACTTTTGTGTGCCAGTATTTTGAGAACTCAGAAGTGATTATTTACTCGTTTGTTTATAGTTTAAATTTTTTTTAGTAACGTTTTGATTTATAATGAACAAAGAGAAACGTCGCTATTTTTATTTTTATTGCTTCTGATTTTTCGGAAGGCTAAGTTTAGTATAAGTAGAATATTTGACCGCTTTTTGTTATTCGCAGAAAAATAATTTTCACTTAATCATTTTTCTACACTTATAGTTTTTATGTAACATTTGAAAGAATCATTTACATTCGTGCTGTTTTTTGCTTCAAATATTGTAATGTATACTAGTAAATCCGTAAAAACATGTTAATAATGGTGCAACGGTGCCGACGGTGGTAATGCGAAAAATACCCGTTAAATCATAAAACGTTTGTACTGTGTTAGCTATAAACCGAACTATCAGTATGTCCCATTCTGGTCAAAATTATTCAGGAAGATTATAGCGAATTATAAGTGAATATGATAGAAGTGTTGAACACATTTTTTAAAAGGGCATTTTTTAATATAGTGGTATAGCTTATTTAAATTTAGCATTGTTTGAACTGTGTCTAAAAATTATAAATTTGATATTAGAACTTTAAAAACTTAAATTTCAGGGTACAAACAACCAGTTCGGTGTTATTTTAATTATGATTTGACATTAAAGTGGCATTAAAATAATTATAGTATTTCGTCAGTTAAGTTTTGGAGAAAAAAGTTTTTTGCCATTAAATGGCAATTAGAATATACTTTAAATAATATGCACCAGAATTTTTTTTAAATACACCTGTTATATTTTTTACTGACTTGATGACATCTCTTCCTCAGCCCATATCATTCCACTCCTGGTCAAAGGGCTCCCTTGTATTCCTTCAAATATCTCATTCATTTGCTTTTATGTGCCAGTCTCTAACCGCTATACTTTTTATGTCATCTATCCACCTTTTCTATGTTCCTTTTTATTGCCCTTGGTCTCCAGAATAATACTCGCGATATCCCATCTTCACGTTATCTGGAAATATACTCGGCCCTACTTTACACTTCAAGTGGGCTATTATGTCCACTATGCCGCATGCTGTTATTTATTTTTTTAAATATTTTATTTTAATACGCACAGTGTTTCACAATTTTGTGTTGTACCCATTAAAGGGTATTCATTGACGAGCCAAGTTTTGCGGTGTGGTACTTGTCTCATTTTGAAAGTAATTTTTTTCGTTAGGACACATTTACAAGGTAAATTTATTTTTTTAATTTATAAGCATAAGTTACCTATTTTACGACCCTTTTTAAGTGTGAGTGTTGGGTTAAAGCAAAAATAAAAATGTTTTAATATTTTTTAAATTTTTTTCGTGGATTGTAACCGACATAGGGTGGAAGTTAAGAGATTATAAAATAATGAGCGTACATATGAGTTTCAAATAACACATTTTCTCATTGAAGGGACTGTTGATTAGAAACGGGCCTTGTTACTCGAGTATTACTTGATGAAAATGAAAGTGCTCCTCTAGCATTTTGATTCAGTCAGGCGATAAATTAAAAATATATAAATCGAATTGGGAACTCTTAAAGGGACAGTTGCATTTCTTTGATTTTAATAATAGGACAAAAAAAATCTCGGTTTTATACACATTACTTGGACACATTTCTCCAATAAATACTGAACAGAATAAAATTCACGAGACTTTACTTGCTTTTTTGAGACAGTTAACTGGGGATTTGTAGTTTAGCCTTATGATGGAATTCATATTGTAAATGGTCTATTTTGATTTGGTTTGGCTTTCGGCTTCTCAAACTCATAAAAAACATTTCTCAATGCTATCTTTAGGATAAACATTCTAATTTAGTTTGTTTTTAATGTTTCTCATTTACAAAAAGTTGATCTTTACAAATTTTCTTTGCTCTATCATATAGACTTTTTATATCTCATGTTTTTAACCATGAATGGATAATTTGAGTTAAAAGTTAAATATCTGTTTGTGTGTAGGTTCTATGAATACTTTTGTTTCCAATGTGTGTATGCCCTTCTTAATAAGTATTTTTATACCAAAATTGGAGGTTGTTGGTCTGTTTCTTTTTCAATATTGAATTTAATTTAAAGGTTTTGCCATATGTTATAAAATAAAATGAATAGGTAAATGTTTTAACGTAAGAACAATCTTTAAAACAATAAAATTGCTTAGATGCAAACTTACAAAAACAAATCCTTACAATGAACAAGAAAATAAAAAAAATGTTATTTATAAGGTTCGGTATGGATACAATAAATTTTACATAAGTGAAACTTCCAAGTCATTAGCCAAAAGAAGCAAAAAACACCAAACCTAAATAAATAGACAATTTCACAAATCAAACATTTCTCAACATGCAGTCGATAACAATCACAAATTTAATTGGTATACTTTTACCCCCGTATTCACTAAAAATGTTTAAGAGTTAGACCAGATCAAGTTGCCATGGTACCTAAAACTCTTAGTTCTCCAGTTATGTTCCGCTTATGTCACTGTAATTTTGTAATTGTGACATTTAGAAAAATTATTTGTTTAATTCTTAAAAATATCATTTTAAACCTATGACTGTCAAGTCCTAACACAGGAACCTGTGGTGGAAGATAGATCAAAATACAAGAGTTCTAACCACACTACACCACAACTTGTTACGTTCTGGACGTGCGTTTCGCTAACAAAGTTAGCATCATCAGCAGATGATATAAACAGTTTATATCATCTGCTGATGATGCTCATCATCTTTTTTAAAAATTTTATACGTTTGGCACGTATACCAAACAATTCGCATAGAAATATTCTTTTATCTTACATTTTTTGCCACTTAAATTTAATTTTTTCAAGAGCCGGTTTAAGGTGGTTATACTGAATTCACCGGCATCTTCTGATAGGACTTCTCGTTCGCGCATTTTTTGCCATATCCCTCCAATTGGAGCCCATTATGTTTGTATCTTAATAAACAAATGAAGTTTCTTTCTTTCTCACAAATGTATTTGGTAGGATTACCGGTTTCGAGATTTCTTACTGCATGATTTCATTAGATCCCAAATCCTTGAAAAGAAAATTACATTTAAAACAAAACAAATTTCAGTAAGAAACATAACAACAATACTAAAATGGCAAATTAATTGGCTATCTATTTTTTTTTTAATTAAATTAAAATTATTTAGATAACCAACTAATTTTCTATTTTAGTATTTTGGTGGTGTTTTATAATCAGGCACGTTTTATTTCAAATGTAATTTTCCTGTCAAAAAATGTGTGTAAAAGAAAGACTCTTAATATTAATTTGTCTAATTTGTAATGTCGGTTGTGAATTAATATATAGTAATCAACTAAAATGCTTGTACGTCATAATGTGACCATTAGTAACCTTCATCAAGAGACGATTCGTAATTCTATTCCTTTTTTATTAGCTCCAATGACTTTTTTATTATAAGTCCTTATTTATTTTCTTACAGAAATATAATGTTTTATTCTAGGAAATGGAATTTTACCGATTTTAACATTTTATTGGGCCGCTATTTTGTTATGCCGTTTAAAATTCCCATAAAAACCTTTCCAATCTAACTATTTTACACTTTTTTCTATGCAAAAAAGTCATTTGGATAAGCATTATTTTGTAAGTGAATTTTTCAATATTTTATTAGGCCGCCATTTCATTCCATCATAACGGCTCTATATAAATATTTTATCAGTTTATTTCTACATCAGTTCTTATTTTCATGAAAATTTCGAAATTTCCAATCCGATAAGTAACTTCTTGAAAATATTTTTATGTGCATTTTGGTAGGCTGAGTAGCATGAAAATGAAATAATACCATTTTATTTTCATGCGACTCATTGGCCAAAAAAAGTCATTCGAGTAAGTAACAGATTGACGGAAATGAGAGAACATGTTTTTTTGTGTCCAGAGACCCTAAAATGCATAGATCTGGAAAAATCTCGAAGGGTGATTTTTTCACGACACGACACTTTCATCTTACGAGGGAAGTAAATACTAAATAGGATTTTTAAATATAGTTCATACAAAATAAAATCCGTTGCACGTCACAATACCGGCACCAGTAAATTTCATTGGAGTAGACATGGTGTCATTGACGTGCAAAGGTTTTAGTTTTTTGTATGAATTATATATTGATTTTATAGTACATTTTTTAATTAAGTTAATTTTTGTTTATTTATTCAAGTACTCCTAATCGTCCATATAAATCCCGGGATTTAAAAAAGTACTATGTATTAACCTTAATTTAAGAACGAAAAATAAAAAAGTTTGATTTTAAAATATTAGCTAAATTAATATAAATATAATCTAAGCATATAGCAGTAATGCCCTGCCCTATATTCATACGGTATTGTTTACATACATTTATAACTTGTTCAAATTTCTTATTTTTTAACAATATGCTTTTAATTAAAGTTACAAAATATTTTTTCGGCTTTTGAATTTGAGAACAACATAAATCGAAGTTAATGAACTAAGTTTGATAAATAAAAATACTAGCGATAGGATTCGGATTTCTGATTCGAATATTTTTTTATCGAAGGGATTAGTGATTCGAACCGAGGATTCGGTTTCGGAATTCGAATCATTTTTGTGGCGATTGAGTGGTTGAGCTATAATTATACTTTGAATAGTTTTTCAAAGTTTGTTACTCGAAAATTAACGGTGTAAAGGTGTATGACGGATGAGTATCCAAAATTCAAGATATTTAAATTCAGCATTGGGTTTTCTCACCATTTAATGTCGGCAGTTTCTTTTCCACCTTGTAGAAATTATAGACTATCTCCCGGATTGTTTTAATCTGGCTTGGTGTAACATGATTCAGTTTCCATTTTTTAATTTCTCGACGTTTTTTCGGGGTTCGAAAACAGGTGCTTGGTCCTTGCCATTCGTTTTTTAAAGCTTCTTTTGAAATTTTTTGGTAAGAACCCCATGACACTCCAGTGGCAGCTAATACTCTTGCCCTAAAATAGATCTCCCTCCCTACTTTAATATTGACTGAAAAACTAATATGGTTGTTTGGTGTTAAAAATAGCAAATTGATAACCCACACGCCTATTTACGAAAAGAAATCATTTTTATCCCACTTGTTTCACCTATATTTTTGGTACGAAACTCGAAAAATGATCTTTCCGATCTGAGAAGGTTATATTCTGCAAGCAGTTCGCAGTTCTTTAATTGACAGTAAATATTTACAAAACTGAAATAATTTAAAATAGGTACCTGTGATTGTTCAAAGAAATGGTAAGCCCTACTGCAGCCTGTTTTTTCATGAAATTAGACACATTGCTCACAATTTCACGACTTTGACTGTGTAAAACACGAACTTTTCCAAGTTTTTTTAGGCAACATAATAATTATCTTGCTTCTAGTGAGCTGAATAAAACACAATTAAAGCACCGGACCAATAATAATTTTGTTATGACTGAAGGTTCACTGCTTCTAATCTTAAACTAGAACGTTGGATTTTTATAAATGAAAAAGAAAAAAATTTAAAATGAATTAGAAGTAACTGGTTCAATGTCTCTCTGTATTCTGCTCTGACACTCTAAAATAACTCGGTAACACTAAAAATATGGGCGGTGCCTTTTAGTTGGCTCTGACAGTCTGACATAATGCAATAAAAACAATTATCATAGAGGGCCAAATTATTTACCTGAACTATATAGGGTTTTCCAGACATTTCTGGTAAGTATAGACAAAGTTTTATTTTATCTTCAAAGATGTCTTATAATTGCTTGTAATATATATAATTAGGACAAGTTTATTATGGTTAAAATAACAATGGCGTTTCGGGTGTAATTATGTCGGAAAAACTATTAATAAAGTATTTACATATATATCTTAAAAGGTTTCTAATTGCTTGTTCTAATATAATTTGGACCCTTTATGTAAATTTAGGTGTAACAAAATAATTACATTTATAATTGGGGTTTTCAACAGATCTAAATTATTCAAAAGTTTTATTATCGTTAAAATAACAATAATTGGTGTCTGGGCTGGAAATAATGTCTGGACAACTATTAGTAAAATATCTACCTTTGAATAAATTGTAATTAATATAATATTTAATAAAATAATATCAAGTTGGATTACAAGAATTTGTCAACTATAAGTTTAATCCCAAAATTCACAATAATTCACAAATTCCAGGCAGGGCACGAAACGCTGGCAACACTGAATACTAATGATTAATGTATCCTTATGGATATGCACCCGTCGAATTCTTTTGCAATTCTGTGAGACGTATGGCCCAGTCACGGCGTTGCCAGCTCATCATTTGAACCATGAAATAAATATAAATCAGCAGGGCACCCCTTTGACAGTGCATTGGGAAGATTGGAGAGAGCTCGCAATAGTTGCGAGCTTTATTTAATAAGACCGTCACAGCACATTCTTCTATTGTTTTTAGTTTACATAGCATTCTGGCACGCTTTTCCCACTAGCAACTACTAGTCTTATGAACCAGGGCGCTTAAAGTAAGCACGTGTGGGCGCTTAACTCCCCTTGTTTTTGTTTAGTCGACCATTGCCATGGTAACGCGATGCTACAGCCGCCGGGGTGGATCACGCGTGCTGCCTTGTTGCCAACTTATGCAGAACCTCTTAAAATAACGAATTGTGTATTGCTCTCGTGTAGAATATTTACTAGCTTTTATTTCACTTCAGACTTTCCTAACTAAATAACTAAGAATCAAATTTTTTCTATTTTATAATATATAATATATTTGCAGGATGTGTCTAAATTTATTGATTTCTGAGAAGATAGATTTTTGACAAAGTTGGGGCATGAAGCAAAAATATACTTTACATTATTGAAAGTTAGGTCAGATATACAGCATGAGCAAGAAAAAAATCGATTTTGAAAATCCAATCTTATAAATCGAGTTCAACGCACATCCTGATGTTTGATTAAGCTAATATTTTATACACATGCAAAATGTATAACATAACTCCTAAAAAAATATATGAAATGCAGTATTATTATAAAATATTACAGGTCCCATTGACTTAGTCATGTTGATCACAATATATTTTTTTAATATTGAAGTTTTTACCAATCTTAAAAGCTTGTCTCAAAAAAAAATTACTACTTATCTCAATAGGCGTCTCGCAAAAAGTTTATTGAATTGTTAATTAATTTATTAAGAAAATTTTGTGTTCCAATCAGGCAATCAAATCGCAATACCTACGTGAATATGTATCTACCTTTATTAGAATGTTTTATTAAAAGCATTGCACGATTGGAATTATACATAAGAATAGTATCTAATCGTATTTTTTTTTATTTCAAGAACCCCTTAAATGCCAAAAGACGTTTGTTTTTAATTTCCGTCGGTCTGTTTGTCTGTCTGGCTATTGGAAGTAAATGTAGAAAATTCCTAAATATAATTCCCCTACTTCGGCGATCGACTTGACCTAGAAATAAGCATCAAATCTATTTTTAGAATTATAAGAAAGTCAATATCCCAAACCGGCTGAAAGGAAGAAGTGCGATCTGGTACGGTCGAATTGTTAGTCCGAAACATCTTGTTTGAACGTCTCATGTAAAGTCTTAAGTTTTATTTGTTTGTGGCGTATATTTTGCATTAATGTTTTGTTTACAAATCGGGGTGTTTTTTTAGCGAATTCATGTAAAGATATTTTACAGTAAAATTTAACCCAAATTAAAAATATGTCGGATCTAATTCAATCTGGATATAATTGAATTGGTACCGACTTCAAAAAAGGAAGAGTTGTAATTGTGAAATAATCATCTTCCGAGATTTTTTCAGATCTTCAGGTTTCAGGGTCTCTAGATGCCATAACATTCCGTCGCTCTGTCTTTCGCAGCATAGCTAAAAAACTACCTACCCGATTGACATCTGGTGAGAGCCTGGTAATTTTTGGTAAAAATCCAATATGGCCAAATAAAATGGCGGTCTAGTGACATTATTATTGAGTTAAAAAAATATTATTAAAAACTACTTATCCAATTTACCTCAAATTTTGCACAAACATCAAATATTATGTTAAAATCAACCGGTAACATTTTGGACGGATCCAAGAGGGCGGAATAAAATGGCGGCTGAACAAAATATTTGAAAATTCAGCCTGAGAAACTGCTTAATGGATTGATTTAAAATTGTGTGCCGGAACTAATTGTGGTATAGGGATCAACTAGTGAAATTGTGGTACTAATTCAAGATGGCCGAAAATGGCGGCAAAATAAAATGTTTGTAATCGTGAAACAAGCACCATCACATATCTTCACGTTTTAGTGTCCCTAGATGTTAAAAATATGTTTTATCAATTCCGTGTGTCTATCTGTCGGTCTGTCTGTTTGTCTGTCAGTTCGCGGCATAGCTTAAAGACCACTTATCCGATCGAGTTCAAATTTTGATAAAAAATTAAGGGTCATATGAGGATGATCTAGTAATATTTTGGTAAAAATCCAATTTGGCGAAACAAAATGGCACCCTAATGAAATGTTAAAAAAATTAATATTAAAAAACTACTTATCCAATTTATCTCAAGTTTTGCACCAACATTAAAGTAGTATGTTGGAATGAACTGGTAAAATTTTGGTACGAATCCAAGATAGCGGAGTAAAATGGCGGACTAATGAAATATTTAAAAATGAACGCCTGAAATGGATTGGTCTCAAATTGTGTGCCATAACTAATTTTGGTATAGGGATCTAGTGAAATTGTGGTACTAATTCAAGAAGACCGAACAAAATGGCGGCCAAATAAAATGCTCGGAATCGCGAATATATGTCAAAAATGTTTTATCAATTCCGTAGGCCCGTCTGTCGGTCTGTCTGTATTGCTGTCAGTTCGCGCCATATCTTAAAGACTACTTACGATTGACTCATATGAGGATAAGCTGGTAATATTTTGGTAAAAATCCAATATAGCTGAATAATGTTAATAGCATTATTACTAAAAAAAAACAATTATCCAAATTACCTTCAATTTTGCACAAAAAATTAAGTGTTACAAAGGAGTGAACTAGTAACATTTTGATATGAATTCAAGATAGCAAAACAAAATAGCAGCCTAATAAAATATTTAAAAAATCAGCCTGAAAATACTATTTATTAAATTAACTTTTTGTGCAAGAATTAATTGTGATATAAAGATAAACTGGTGCAGTTGTGGTAACAAAATGGCGGTATTTGACGATGTGGAAACTACTTATTCAGTTTATTTTAAATTCTGCTTAAAAGTCAATTGTAGCATAGGTAGAAAGAAACTGGTAAAATATTGGTAGGAATACAATATGATGAAACAAAATGGCGACCAATAAAAATGTTTGAAAAGTCAGTATATGTAACACATATATACTGTCACGATTACTGAACCGAATTGGGTCTCATTTCACTTATACTTTACTATTCCCAACAAAAAATCATAACGAGGGAACTTCCGGGTAAAGGAAATTTACTGATTTTTTTTGAACGTCGATTACACTTAGTGGTACATTGACCGATTTGAATAAATTTTTCAGGAAGTATTTAGGAAAATACCGGGGTGGTCATATAGTAAGCATAGCAAGATTTTGTATCCCTTCCCGCGGTAACTTTAAATTGCTTTATTATACTGCCTTAAAATTTAGTGCATGAAAGGGGGGGGATTCATTACTTAGTAATGATATTTCTGGTGTCATAAGTTTAAATGTGCTTAAAATAGCAAATAACTTTATTCTTGGCACAAAAAGTTTATGCGTAGGGGGGTAACGGAAAAATATCAATTTTCATATAGTTTTCGTGGTGGGACACAAATTGCAATTTTACTATTTTAATTTTTAACCGTTGGGATTGCTGGTTTTCTATGCATGTCATGATATCGTTTATCCATAATATTAGTTAATGTGATTTTAAATACACCGATTACTTCGGGGAGGTTGTAGCGAACATAGGTGATTATTTAAAGAAGTTTTTAGTGTGGTACCGGGATTATTCCATAGCAAATATATTTAAAAAAGTAAAAATGGAGTAATGACGCCACTTTAAATTATTTTCTGCCAGAGAGTTTTCGCACAAACTTTTAAATGCCTTAAGATATATTGAAATTTGGAGCATGAAACTGTAATTAATCAAAAAATGTATTTTTGACGTAGTTGGAGGTAGAGCCCTGATCTACTGGAAGGCAATAATTTTCCTGGTCAGGTTAATTCGCTAGGTAATTACAAATTTTAATGAATGTTAATAATATTAGATAAGATTATTCTGGACAAAATTTCTCCTATGTCATAACTGAGGTGCGTGGTAGGGGACGAGTAGGAACTAAAAAAATATATGTTCTGAAGTATCATCATTACTTCTACTAATCATATTAATTTGTGGCAACGAAAACTTGTTTGTATTTTTTACAACTGCTTATAGTCTGCACTTTTATATATATATATATATATATATATATATATATATATATATATATATATATCAATAGTTATTCTGGTAAAATTTTATGTTCATTGGATTCCAAAACCTATGTTTAGGCCTCAGGAACCTTGAGCCTGACATTTACAATAAAACCTTTTTTAAATGAGAGATTAAATAAAAAAATTACAGAAAAAATAAAACCGATTTAAAAAATACTGAAAAGTAAAAAATAATACTTAATTCAATCTTGGAAATGTAACTTCATGAAGTCGGCGTCAAACTAATAAAAACTGTAAATTTTGATGGTGACATTAAACACTAATTAGGTCTTAGTTAGAGTCAAATTTCTGTCATGGAATAAAATATAATTTTTTGACTTCTCAGTGTTTTTAAGACATTTTTATTTTTTAGTCATTCACTACTACGCGGGAGAGCTTTGGATTCATAAGAAACATTTTTTTTCTAAACTAGCAAAATGTTAAACAAAGGATTAATTTATTATAATTGAAATTCCGAAAAGTATTGTAATCGTGAAAAAATCACTCTCCCAGGTTTTTACGGATTTTCAAGTTTTAGGGTTTTAGTTAGATGGCAAAATATATGTTACAAAATGTTGGTACGAATCCAAGATGGAGAAACAAAATAGCGGTTTAATAAAAAATTTAAAAAATCTGCTTCAAAAAACTACTTATTAAAATGATTTCAAATCTTGTGCTAGAATTAAGTGTGATATAGAGGCGAACTGGTAAAATTGTGGTACGAATTCAATAGGGCGTTCCTTTATGCCAAAAAATGTGTTTTCTCCTCGATGGTCTGTTTGTCTATCGATCTGTCTGTATATATCACATTTCGCGAAATATCTAAAAACCTACTTACCAGTAAGTTAGTATTAATTTTTTTAACCCCAAAACCGTAAAAAGTAATAAATATTCCATAAACACCCTCTCTATTCTCGCCCTTTTAAAGACTATTTCAAAACTCGTTTCTTTGGGGACAAGGAAGTCTAATTCCGTTTTTAGTACATATAGAACCTCTTTATTCAGTAGCATTTATTACGTCTATTATAAATAAAACATTTTGTTTTATTTTTAATGTATACTTATTTTAATTATTTATTTTAATTATTTATTATTATTTAATATATTTAATTATTAAGGCAAGTTCCCTAAAATTTTGTTTCAATTTGCGAATGATTTTCCAAATAAGAAACAAACTACATAAAAAATAAGTATTTTTATAAATATAGTTTTTTTATAAATATGCGCTTTATGTAACAAATATACTAACTTAAAAATCCTTTGTAGTTTTGTAGCAAATTTCTGAAGTATAGAAGAAAAATTTTTAGTTGCTGAAGACGGAGGTAACTTTCCCCATAAAAGTGCAAAACCAAAGGATTTTTGCAGTTTCGTTCCTCGGTTACCTTCATTGCGGACCCAGAACTAAAGCCTCTGTAATATCTTCTTGTTCTGGTTCGAACTACATGCTTAAGAAAATAATCAGCGTGCACTCCTTACTGTGTAACACTTTATTCTGCTCTTTTTCTAAATCTAATTACAATGGTATAAAACTACTTAGACTAACCTAATTAATAAAATAAATAATAATTTGATGATTCTATAAACTATTACTCCATATTTACAACAATCGAAAAGCTGTGTTGGACATTGTTGCAATAAGTTATTGCCTTAATTATAGTTCAATGATATGGCCTACTTTTGCAACTTGGATTCCATCACACCTTCCCCGAAAAGCAAAAAAAAAATATATACATATAGATTTTTTTCTTTGTGGAATTAACTAAAATAATGTTTTATTCTATTTTTATGTATTTCTACATTCTTATTTTTAATTTTTACCACTACATTTGGATCATTATCCTCCAAAACTGGATATGGACCATTAATAAAGCTTCTAATTTATTATTTCTACCGTTATTTTCTACTAAAACCATATCTCCTACATTATAAGTTTGACTTTTACAATTGTTTTTGTCATACTCAATTTTGCGTTTATTTTTTGATGTCATTAAATTATTTCTCGCGTCATTCCACGCTGTTTGCAACCGAAATTTGAGTTCCTTAGGATAATCATAAAAATTATATACTGGATCGACTTGATTAACGATGTTAGATGGAATATTACTGGATTTTCCAAATACGAGTTCATAAGGTGTGTACTGCGTTGACGTGTGTACACTGTTATTGTATGAAAAACACCAATAAGGAACCCAAGAGCTCCAGTTAATAGTTCCTTTCGACAGTTGCATGCGTAGATATGCACCCAAATGCTTATGGGTATTTTCAAGGGCTCCTAAAGTTTGATGGTGAAATGCTGTAGAATTTAATTGTTTAATTTTAAGCAGCTTACAAGATTCTTTAAATATATTAGATAAAAATTCGGTTCCCTTGTCTGTTACGCAAGAAACAGGAATACCGTAACGCAAAATAAAATTTTCTACAAATGACTTTGCAACAGTCAATGCCTCTTTATTGGGAAGCGGATATGCTTCCACGAATTTTGTTAGCTCACATTGAACAACATATCAACTGGTAATGGACCGACTAAGTCTAGGTATACTTTTTGAAATGCTGAAGTAGCCGTTGATGATATTGTCATAGGTTGTTTATTTGGTTTTGAATGCTTGTACCTTTGACATTCGTCACACCTTTTGACAAAATCCTCAACGTCATTCTTCATGGTTACCCAAAAGTAATATCTTTTTATATTGTTATACATTCGGTTTATCCCTGAATGTCCTCCCGTTGGTAATGTATGAAAGTCATTAAGAATTAACTGACGTAATTCCTTATTTTCTATCCTTTGTTTATCTTTTATAATACTGAGTTTAAGATTTGTCTTGAAAATTTCGTTTTTACATTTAATCATGCGCATGTCATTTAAAAACTGATTAGACTCATTATTTTTTATAATAATTAATTCCGGAATATCGTGTTTTTTACATAATTTCTCCAGATGCCTCAACGACTCACCTAAGTTCGACGTTGATCGGTATTTCTGGGATATGTACACTATCTTAGAATTGACGTCATACATTAAATTTTCATATTCAGTTTTTAATTTATTATTAAGCTTTATTTTCGTAAATTCATTTTCACGTACCGGCCGTAGTTCTATTATTTGAGTTTTAGGGTATTTTAATATTTCCACTGCAACAGGGTGATCAATCCTGTTTTCCATGGAAGTATTATCACTTGTCATATTGGGTTTTGTTTTGTTATTTTTTGTCTCCGAACGAGTGATTGCGTTTAAACTGGCACTCACTTTATTATTCATTTCTTTTAATTCGTTCGACTCTATACACACACGTGACAAAGCATCCGCTGTAACATTTTCAGCACCTTTCACATAGTGGATTGAAAAATCGTATTCCTCGAGCGTTAGCCTAAATTTTGTGAGCCTACTAGAAGGATTTGTCATGCCAAATAAGTATATTAAGGGACGATGGTCCGATAATATTATAAATTTTTTACCAAATAAATATGGTCTAAAATGTTTACATGACCAAACGATTGCTAATAATTCCTTCTCTATTGTACAATAGTTTATTTCTGCTTTATTTAGAGTTCTAGAAGCGAATGCAATAGGCCTGTCATCTGAGTTCGACAATACAGACCCCAACGCGTACCCACTTGCATCGGTTCTAAGAATAAATTGATTATCTTTTGAAAAATTTGGATACTGTAACAAGGGCGGACTAATAAGAGACTGTTTTAAAGTTTCAAATGAGTTTTGACATTCTTCAGACCATTTAAAAACTATTCCTTTCCTAGCTAGTTTATTTAAAGGGTGAGCAATTTCTGCAAAATTTTTAATAAATTTCCTGTAATAATTTGCAAATGCAACGAAGCGTTTGGCTTCGTCACAATTTTTAGGAACTGGATATTGAGAAATAACCCTTGTTTTTTCAGGATCAGGTGATATACCTTCAGATGAAATTAAATGACCCAAATATAAAATTTCCTTTTTTAAGAACTCACATTTACTAGGATTTAATTTAAGGTTTACTTGTCTAAGGCGTTGTAGAATTTTAGTTAAATTTTGATTATGATTCTGTAAGGAATGTCCAAAAACTATCAAATCGTCTAAATAAACAAAACATGCCTCGTAATTTAAACCCGCCATTGCTACAGTCATCAACCTTGAGAACGCACTAGGACTTATTTTCATACCCATTGGTAATCGTTTCATTTGAAATTGTCCTCTGTCCGTTGTAAAGGCTGTACAGGGCCTACTCTCAGGATCAAGTTCTAATTGGTAATATCCTTGTGCTAAATCAAGGTGCGAGAAATAAATCGCACCAGATAGGGAATCTAGAATTTCCGTAATATTCGATAGCGGAAATACATCATTTTGTAGGCGTTGATTACATAACCTAAAATCTATTATCAATCTGTGACGTTTAACGCCATTTTTGTCCGGTTTTTTGGGAACTAATAAAAGAGGTGAAGACCACTCTGAGTGTGCTTCCTCTATAATACCCTTTTTTAGCATATCGTCCACCTGGTTATTAATTTCCTCTTTTTGAGCATGAGGTAACCTGTAAGGTTTAACGTAAACTGGAGTTGCGTCCTCCTTTAACCTTATTTTTTGCTTATATAAATTAGTAACTGTTAATGAATCATTTTCTAAGTGAAAAACATCCGCATATTTAGCGCATATTTTTTGTATAGAATTTCTCTCTTCTACGTTAAGGGCTTCTGTATTTATAAGATCTAAAATTGTATCAACTCTGTCAACGGAGATTTTATTTTTTGTAAAAGAATAAACATCATATTTTGATAGATATTCAACTTTAGGCTCAAAATTTCGCAATCTTATTTCTCTTTCATTCACATTCAATAGCCTTACAGCCACTTTACCATCTTTCGGTCTTGCAATACTATTTGCGATCAACACTCCCTCACATAATTCATCATTTAAAATGACACATTCATCTGTGAGACTGGTACAGCAATGTGTAATTATTTCACATCGGGGTGGAATAACAGTATATAAATTATTTTTGGACTCCAAAGGTACTGTTATTTGCTTATTTTGATTAAGCCAAAAAGAAAATAAAAACTTTTCATAATCGATAATTGCACCATACTTAAGGAAAAAATCTGAACCTAGAACTCCATGTATACTAGAATCGAAACTTTTAATAATTGTAAAATCATGAGAAATATATTCATTGTTCATAGTGAATAAAATATTTGCAGATCCAGCTGAATATGTTGAGCCTGCAATTCCTTTAATTTTAATTTTATTAGTTGTATTTATAATACTACTATCTTTCAAATAATTCTCAAAAAAACAAGAAATACTTGCACCAGTGTCACATAAAAATATCATTTCTTCCCTTTCATACCCGACACGCACATAATTTAAAGCATTCATATTAAAACTAGCTGTATCATTATTTTTTAAATTATTAGAAACGAAAAAACTTATTTCCTTGAGATTCCTCGCTGTTTTTATTTATGTTACTACTTTCCACATTATCAACAAAATATACACTATTATTTGAAAACTGCTGACGCCTACCTCCTCGACGAAAATTTGACCTACTAAAGCTGGAACGACCTCGGCCTTGGTACTGCGAATTATTTTGCTGTCTGCTAAAATTGTAATTATTAAAGTTTTGCCTACTCGGGTTACGAGATTGATTATAATTATGAATTTGTCTAAAATTTGTAAAATTACCTCTAGACCGATTTCCTCGATATTGGTGACGCCCACGCATATGAAATAAGTTATTAGAATAAGTTGGGGTTAAATTTAAATTTTCTTCTTTAGCGCCAGTTATCGCGTCCTTTAAATTATTGTAATTTCTAGCTTTTATTATTGTTCTTAAATCTGAATTTTTTAACCCATTCGCGAAAGCATTTATCGCCAATTTTTCATTCACCGGTTGTAAAATTTTTGCCGAATTTTGATCACCGTCCGCTTGCGCTAAGGTTAAATTTAATAAAAGTTGCTCGATAGTTTTCGCATAATCATCTATACTTTTAGTATCTTGTCTAACGTTATGCAACTGATTAGCTAAAGCTGGTGCAGATTGTTTTGTAAGAAGTTGGTTTTTTATATCTGTGACCAAAGCACCAACATTAGTATACGTCGTTTGTAATCTTAATTTCGCGTTTTGTGTTAATTTGGCCTTTAAAACATATTTGATTAGCAATACTTTCCCGTTGTCGTCAAGCAAGTCGTTATATAATTCAATAGCATCAATCAACATTTTCGTAGTTTCTTCGGTACCATCCATAGATGGCAACAAAGAAGCTGCGGTTCGCAAATCAAATTTTTCACTCATTGTTGAACTAGGATGAATGCCCAAAACCAAATCAGTCTCTGCGAGCTGTAATTTTTTTTTATCTTTTATGGCAATTAACCGACCTGATAAAATAGATCTAGCTTTATCTATGTTTTCTCTTATTTCTAATACATATTTTTGAAAATGTTCTAATTTATCGGTGTCATGCACCTGTTTACTATACTGATCTCTAAGCTGAAAAAATTTATTTTCTAATGTTTCTACGTTGCTACTTAATTTATTTACCCTATCCAAAGATTCTCTACGCTCTAATGACTCCTTTTTTATATTTATGATAAATAATGAAATAATGTTATTCAATTTATCCAAATCGCTTAAATCTACTACACTCATTAAATAAAATAATTATCAATAAATTTAAGGCAATAAATAATATCCAATAAAATTGTATAGTGCTAAAACTATGACTTACTAATTATGTTAATACTTAAGTATGTTCATTGTCCATAGTCGCCTAAGATAAGTCCATACTGTCCATATTCACCAATACTAGGGGCTTTATCAATCCCAACGTTGCGCACTAGCGGCCTTTTGCCACACTAGCACGTGCCCTCGTTGCTGACCACCGGATTGGTTCGGCCAGTGTCTTCTTTTTTCTCGACTTTATAAGTCTTGGCTTCTTCTAATTTCTAGACGTATTTTTCTTTCCAATTCCTTTTTACTGCGACGGCAACACCATAAAACAATTAAGGTAACTGCTATCATTATAGCTACAACTCCGCAAACTTGCCAAAGAGAATAGTTACTGTTGCTACCCTCTGCAGTCGTACCACCACTGTTGCCTGCCTGGGCAATTATAACTTCTTCTTTTGACTGTGTTTTTCCCATGTTTTTCTTTTCTTCTAAAGCACCATAACGATATTTTTGCACTGTTAACTTAAGCACATAGGCTGCAGGATCGCCATGTAATATCTTCTTGTTCTGGTTCGAACTACATGCTTAAGAAAATAATCAGCGTGCACTCCTTACTGTGTAACACTTTATTCTGCTCTTTTTCTAAATCTAATTACAATGGTATAAAACTACTTAGACTAACCTAATTAATAAAATAAATAATAATTTGATGATTCTATAAACTATTACTCCATATTTACAACAATCGAAAAGCTGTGTTGGACATTGTTGCAATAAGTTATTGCCTTAATTATAGTTCAATGATATGGCCTACTTTTGCAACTTGGATTCCATCACACCTCAAATTTAATACTGTTAAGTTAGATTTTGAAACTTTGGAGGTTTTTTGGTTTTTGATGTTGCGTAATAGCCCAAAAACATTTTTTTTTAATCCGCCACAACAATTTTGTAATTATGTATCCCTAATCCTCTACCAGAGGTCGTGAACCATTATTAATCGGACACAAAAAGTGTTACAAGATGAATACAGGCTTTCGTTCAAGTTGCAGTTCGGTTTGTAGATAATCTTAATAAAGTATTTAATCATAATAGCCCAAAAACATTTGTTTTAGATTCCCACAAAAATGTA